>CM052146.1:2858483-2874757 GCA_028454255.1 Halictus ligatus | reverse complement strand
TAATATGATTAAACGTAGATAATAATCAATTTGTTACTGAATGAATTAGTAGATGCACAACTTCCATAAAATGACGATACATATTTATTTTTATATAATTTTAATTATTTCATAAATAATGCGATGCTCTCTCTTCGATTTGCAAAATTGTACTGTGGCGTCCACTTTTGCGGTTGGGATGTATTTGCCATAAAACGTGAGTAACATGATACCGTCTCATTCAATAAGGCGGCTCATTTATTTTGAGTTGGCCATGCCATATTGAGAATAGCCTTTCTTTTGTACTGATTATTTAGGTTCAGAGGAGCTATTAAAATAGAGGAGCTACAGTAACGAGCAAAACTGAGTCTACACTATTTGAAGCAACATAACTTTTTAAAAATTAGATCCAATTACTTGAATGTTGTTGAGAAGTTAGAAGGATTAGTTTATTAGACGAGGTGTAAAAAATGTTTGAAAAAAGTTTGAATTAGTCGGAATCGCAAAAGAAATCGTAAAAGTTGGTTTTTTAGCTTTTTTATCTGAGCCTGTATTGAAAATTTCAAAGTTGTGTTTGATTCGCTTGAATAAATTATATCCATGCTGAACATTTCATTGATATTGGTTAATTCGTTTACACGTTATAAACGCTTAAAAGTGGAAAAATGGCCATTTTTCACCATTTTCGACTTAAAATCGCACTTTTAATCGTTTATAACTCGGAAACGAATTAACCAATATCGACGAAATTTTCAGCATGGATATAATTTATTTGAGCGAATCAAATACATTATTTAAATTTTCAATACAGGCTCAGATAAAAAAGCTGAAAAAACCATATTTTACTATTTCTTTTGCGACTCCGGCCATTTCAAATTATTTTCAAAAATTGTTTACACCTCGTCTACTAAACTAGTCCCTCTAACTTCCCAATAACATTCAACTGATTCGATCGAATTTTTAAAAAGTTATGTTGCTTCAAATAGTGTAGATTCAGTTTTGCACGTTACTGTATTTAAGTATCATAATATCTCTTGTGGTCAAATTGACCGGCCGAGGTAGGTACGACAGGCTACAAATATTTCTTGGAACAAAAATGAAACGAGAAATAAATACTGAAAAATACATTGTGTACAGTGAGTGTAAAAAGTATTCGTACACCTCTTGTACATAATTGTAATTGTTGTATATTTTAATTACATACAGTCATATAGATATACTTGAAAAAATTTAACGTTAACGAGAAAAAGTGAAAAATATGAGAAGTGTCTTTAAATTGGCGAGCAAAAAGTATTCGTAAAATGTAAAAAAAGTTGGAGGACTACTCAATGTTATACATTAAATTTTTTCAATTTTTATTTCCTTAAATAACTTACTTTGATTTTATGAAATTTTTGAGGTTTCTAGTTTAGCAGTCAAGGTGTTAACTTTTGAAAGAAGTGCTGTAAAAATAACCTTACTGGGATGATCACAATCATTTTTTCTCACAAAAAATTTGACAGATGTTGTTCGGGTACAGATATCGTTGTCGTCTCGTTGCTAGCCGACGCAATACCGACTCTGCAGCTCCAGCCTTTCTTCCTTGGCTCGAGGATTTTCAATCATTGAGACCCCTCCATTGGTCCATATAATCCGATAAAAACGCGGCCTTTTTCGAGCGGTCGCCTTATCACCCGAACACTTTATATCTCTTTCTTTCGGAACCCCGGCATGTCGTCGCATACCTGCGGATTTCAATGAGGGGCCGGGACCCATCTGTTCTTGACTCTTTGCTTTTCCTTCATGTAGTTTTCCTAAACATCTGTTTTAGTTTAGCGAATCTCGTGGCTTCTTCTAGTAGCCTGACGGCCCCGAGAAGACCTTTTGGTCTCCCCGTGCTCGTTAAACCTTCATATTCGGGAATATTCCCTCCACTTGTTGAGATTTTTAGCGGCCTAAGGTAGACGCATTTACTCACTTGGCTTGACCATGCATCTCGACACCTGTGTCGTTGCATTTCCGCCGCCGAGATTCGCACGCCTTTACTACAATTTGTCCTATGCAATACGCATATGCCTATCTAAAGCGCAGACAACTACATACAAAACTCCAAATTCATATCCAATTAACACGTTCAAATGTGCGTCGCACACTCTACACACCCGCTCCCAAGGTGGAAGACGCGCATGCACGTCTTTATCCGCAACAGATGTAGTCGAACATCCTACATACCACATGTCTGTGTGACCAGTCCTATAAATATTCATGCTTATGTTATACTCTGTCGTTCGCATGGCATTGTTTCATTGCTTATTCGTGCTGAAAAATAAAAATGCGTATATTAATACAGACAAATATTGAACATTTAATTTTTATCTTTTTGTTTCCACTAATTTACAATTTATAATATAGTATACCAAGTGCAAATGCAATCTGATGCGGATATAACATACTTTTGTTGTGATAAATCGAAAACAGTGCGAAGCATATTCGAAAAATAAGGATTGTTCTGGTATTATTTGTTTTTAATTTATAATTTTATGTCGCATCAACTGCTATTAAATACTATCTATATTATTATTAAATATAATATTATAATTGTAAATCTTTGACAAGTGATTAGTTGCGAAGAAAGTTCCACTTTCTTCAATATTAACTTTTCATAAGCAACACAGATTAAATTCATTTTAAATTCATTAATTAGAATCCATCAATTCAATGATACAAATGAAAACTATTTTATTAATTATTTAGTATAATGGCTACTATTTATTTTAATGGCTTCGTTAAAAATTTATTATGTATTGTAACTAGACTGAGAATCTTTATGAAAAATAAAAACTGTTCGAATCAATTGTGAAAAAACGTTGAATGAAAATGCATAGATTTACCCTTTTAATCAGTTTAAAAAATCGAAGATAATGTAACAATATGCTGAAATTTTTCACATTCTCATTTCAGTTTTATATTTCGCCCATTCATTTTTGCCATGAATACCGACAATCCGCAGTCTAAATACGACACGCCTGTTATTTCCGACGGTTCCGGCACGTTTCGCGGCGCAGACTGTTTTGACTGAGAGTCTATGAGGAGGTGTAAATTCCTCAATCGTGGTTTTCCGATGACGCTACTCGGTGCGACCTTACGATCCTTTCGGACGATAGGCATGATAATTATTTGAAAGTTAGAGTTGCAGTGAGCAACACGGAACTTCCGGAACTTCCGGAGCCTAAACTGTTGTTGCTTATGTGGGAGTTGCAGTTAGACTAAATTTACCCCAACTCCACTCCAGGCACTCGGGGTGCGTTGGTGTAGAGTGGGGGTATTCGATTTTGGGGTGGCAACGTCGCAGCATCTCGGCGGGCGAAATCACAGCTGTGGGCCCGATATTCACCGGCCGGGGACCGTCGGATGGTCCCGCGACGCCACCTTTGTAAGTACACTTTTTATGACAGTACGATTAACTGTTGAGGGCGCGAGGAAAATTCTACTGGGCAATTAAGAAAGGTTTCGTGAAGGCGACTTTCTCAAAAACAGCCCTAGAGGCCCGTGTCATAAAACGTGTTGACCATCTGCACGCCAAATGTTTGGTTGTGGCGATTTGTCAGCCGCGAGTAAAACGATAAAACTATTATCAAAGGGATCGGTCCCTGGTCCCACCTTGAAATAGCGGTGCCGCGAATTTTCAAGGGGATCTCCCGTTAACTCGCGGCTGAAGAACGCCTATCATTTTGATCAGTGGTAATTGACAACATTTTGCTCAATTACTAATAGCTATCGAATTACGTGGAACGACAAATACATTGCATGATGTTTTCTTGATATATGTAGGTGTATGCAAAACATTGCAACCGTGGTAGTGTACATTAATCCAGACGTTCTCGAAAGTTGTACATATTGCAGACCACTGAAAAGTTGCGAGACCAACAGCGGCTTGTTAAGTCTTAAACCATAATTGGCTCAATGAATTTCTATTGAAGTGGATTCTGCTTAACAAGCTGCAAAATAAAGTTAGCCAGATCACTGGAATAATACTCACAAGCGAAGCTATCAAACCCATAAATTAAAAAAATTATGAACAAAATTATCAACACTATTTTTTCATTCTACTTCTCGTATTAAAGGAATAAAAAAAGCCCTTGAAAAAATGTCAATATTTTCTTTTTCGTGAAATATCTTAATGTATCTGTTATTGTTTTGTTTACCAAAATGTGTAAAACAATTTTAACATTAAAAAAATTGTTAATAGATATGGAAAGAGGGAGCCCGGAGATGGGAAGCGTTTCTAAAATAATTCATATTTTAAATTTTTACACAGTTTGCTAGACACAACAATACCATGCAACTTTCGTTTGAATTTTTTTTTAATATCATTTATAGTTCTTGAGATATTTCACGAAAAAGAAAGTATTGAAATTTTTTCAAAGGTTGATTTCACCTCTTAATGCGAGAAGTGGCACGAAAATATAGGGTGGTATTAGGCATAACTTACTCTACTTGTGTGCAAAGTTTTATAATTTTTTTAATTTACGGGTTTGATAACTTCCCTTGTCAGTGTGATTCTTTGCATAAACAATTATTTTCACCTACATAATTAGTAGTTTTTACTTATCAGAAGTAAGACTGACTTTCAAACGATTCACACCTCTTCAGTTTAATTAGTTTCTTCTAACTTGCAGACATGAAAAGAAGTTTTAAATGATTGATAAATATTTATAATACATTCTACGATATACAAATACTGTTACTAAAGTATTTCTTAATATTTCATAAACCGAATAATTCTGAAAAATATTAAATTCAAGATTTAAAATAATTTACCACTCTTTAGTGTAACATGTCTCTTGTAAACGAGGATAGAGATCTGTGGAATGATGACTACTGTCGGGATAGGTGACGGGAATTCAATGAGTACTGATCGCGAGCACCTACCGACTAACCAGCGCCAAACACACACCCATCCGTGTCTTAACCGACAACTCCTCCAACTACTACACAGACGACGAAAAAGCCAATACCCTGGCAGACGCATTCCAGCAAATTCACGACACCTCCCTCTCGCTCCCCTCCCCTGCAGAACCAGAAGTCCAAAAATCCATCGCCGAACTAGAAACATCCATCAACACTCCATCAAAGACATCATCTCCACCCTTGCCAACAACAAGGCACCAGGATATGACAAAATTACCCCCATCAAACTGAAGAATCTTTCCAAAAAACTCACCGTCCAATTATTCTTCATTCTCCGTGAATGCATCCGCCTCACCTACTTCCCATCCATCTGGAAGACAGCCAAAATCATCCCCATCAAGAAACCCGGCAAGGACAGCAAAACACCTACCAGCTACCGTCCCATCAGCCTCCTCAGCACACTAGGGAAAATTCTCGAAAAAATAATTTTAAATGACCTAAATCTCCACCTTACTACCAACCAAATCCTCATCAACCAGCAATTTGGGTTCAGACAACACCACTCTACTACACACCAACTCCTAAGAGTCACCGAATTCATCGCACTCGAAAACTCCAAAAATAGATCAGTCCAAACGATCTTCCTAGATATCGAAAAAGCCTTCGATACCGTCTGGCAAGAAGGCCTAATTCACAAACTCCGCCAAATCAATACGCTCATCCACCTCGTTAAAATCATCAAAAATTACCTGTCCAACAGAAAATTCTCCGTCTCAGTAAACGGTACCTCTTCCACCACCAGAAACATCTCTGCGGGTGTCCCCCAAGGATCGCTCCTAGGTCCAACTCTATTCTCAATTTACATTAACGACCTCCCTCACAACAAAAACACACGTCTAGCATTGTATGCCGACGACACTGCTCTATATTCCTCATCATGGAAACACGCAAAAGCCACAGAATATCTTCAGCAACACCTATACACCCTCATGGATTTTTACAGCAAGTGGAAAATCAAAGCTAATCCACTAAAAACCGAAGCAGTCACGTTCAACCGTAAAAAGGAACCGGTCATAAACCTCCTAGAAATCAAAAATACCTTAATGCGTCATTCTCGACAAAAGACTAACCTGGACCCCTGTTATAAAACACAGAGTAAAAGCAGCCTATCCCGCGCTCAAAAGACTCTACACTCTCATTGCTTCGAATAGCAAGCTTAAAACACAAATCAAAATAAACCTCTATAAAGTCTGCGTCAGACCCATCATTCTCTATGGCCATCAAATCTGGGCCACTGCCGCAAAATCCAACCTAGACGAAGCGCAAATAATGCAAAACAAATTCGTCCGCATTATCTTAAACAAAGGCTACGACACACCAACTCCAGAACTCCACAAACTAGCACAAATCAAAACCGTAAAGGAATACATCAACACTTCTATCCAATCCGCCTACAGCCACACCCACGATAACCCCGAGATAAGCAACATTGTGCACTTCAACAGCCAAGACATCCCGCTCAAAAACATCTCCAAAATTACTAGAAGACTGATACATTCCTAAAATCACCCCCCACCCCCTCACATGCACATAGGTTTTTTGAAACATTTCCTATAATCCCACTCATGTCCTCAAATCCCACACCCCCCAAAGGATCAAGTAATCCCTGTTCTGATCACAGGATATCCAGGTCAAAGGGAAACTGGAACTGCCCAGGTATTGGACCAAACAAACTGAAGAGAAACCCTAAAAAAAAAAAAACAAGCGGGTTAGATCTTTGTACACGCGCCTCCGCTACTCAACCGACTTAAATAAAGTACTTAGTAGAAACCCAAACACGCGTCCTATCATCTACACTACAAGTCAGTTACAGAACTAAACTTACGAACTAACCATTCGCTCGCTAACGCATCTTCACGACAAGCCCTCTTTCTTCATTCTCACGGTCTGCATTCACTCTTAACTAAACTAAATACAGTCACCCTACGCGACACTCGACCCAGTCATCTAAACATCCACTCGACGCTATCGCGCAGCACGAAACCCGATATTCATTCGTACAAACATACTTTCTCAAAACTAAACACATGGCAGAGACGTGGCGCCACACAGTGGTCCGAATCGCAGAATTTAGGTTATTTGTGTATAACTTTTGAACCGTTTGAGATATTGAAATGGGGTTTTAACTAAAAAATATTGTAAAATAATCTCTTTCTAATCATACATGTTAGAAAATATTTTTTGTTTAATTTGTTAATTAATTATTTTTATAAACTTTTATTTACTTGTTGAATCAGTTGCTTTTCTTATTAAAACCATTGTATAATAATTCAAAATTCAAATCTTATAATATTTTATATATAATGTAATTATGTTATTAAAATTTTTGATACAATGTACAGGTATATGAGTTATTAAGTACGGTATCCAGCGTCACAAATATATATTTGAAGCAAAAGTAATATTAATATTTTTTTAATTGATAAAATAAGAAGTATACTAATTAATCTTACCATTTTGTTATTGAAGAAGCAGGCGGCTTTTGTTTCCTTTATTTTTGTAATAATTCTTTAGCCTCTGGACTGAATTTTATAAATGTAATAAACTTAATGAAACACGTGAATACACAATAACAAATACACTAACAAACACACTACAGTACACAAACAAATACACTATAACTAAACACATATACACTATACAAATAAAAACATAAACTATGAATAAAGCACAACGAAGAAAACTAGCCAACAGCATACAGTTTTCAAGAAAATGCTTCAAATCTCTCACTGTGTTCTCTTGTATCGTTCTGATTCAATTGATGCAGTTAGACATTGGCAAAAAGCATAATATAAATATAAGCATTTCGGATGTTTAGATTTCGGATTTCAGTGCTAAGAGTTCTTGGGTTATCTCGCGCTTCACAACGACCAACGCGCGGCGACCGCGCGGTCGCCACGATATTGTCAGCTTTAAACAACTATAACTTCTAAAGTAGGACGAGGTAGGACGAGATTTGGGTACAGTTATTTAAAGGAAGTTGTACCGAACATATTCCTGTTTGTTAGAGCCTGGGATCTTTTGAGATAAAAAAGATCTACTCTGACAAACATGTAAAATTTTTTAAATCTGTCATGTATCATTCAGCATTATTTTTTAAATATATTATTATTAGTATTAGTAAAAAAATATATGGTTTCTTATTGGAAAGGAATGCTCTATATCATGCAAAAAAAAACAATTAAGAGAAAATATGGGACGAGACGATGAGGACATCGCAAAGAACTTAAGCAATTTTTCCTGGTGAAATATGCTACTTTCAAAATGTACAACTTTAAATGACCATAGAAGCTAAAATATGTATTCAATTTCATTAATTTCTGCATTTACGAGGTCCGTGGACATTTACAAAGCAATACAAATTGATTAGTTTTCAATTTCGAACAGTCGTATTTTTGGTCGAATGTCCCTAAATTCTGCGATCCGGACCACTGTGCGCCAGCTTGACGCCGCCACAGATCTAAAATTTCTAGAACTGGTATCTTAGCCAAGGAGACATTACACATGTAAACAGAAATATTAAAAATAGTGAAGGGATGGATCGCTGATTCTTATCAGATGAACTCTATTCGGTATTGAAACTTCTATGTAAGTTAAATATGTGTGGGGATGCAAAAACTGCCGAACGCGAGCGGCAGTTAGAACGTCCTGACAGCAAGGCGTTTTTACCAAAGTTGTTGATGTCAAAAAAAAAAAAACGGGCGACAGGTGAATGCTCGATCGAGCGCGTGCGAATGAGTGTGAGAGACAGAGCATGAGTGTGTGAGAGAGACGGTAGGAAAGGTGCGACGACCGCGAGTGATGTGGGTGATCCGATTCGGGTGTATGTATGATAACGATCGGCCTATATATACGAGGTAGGTCGCGGTCGCGAGCAGAGAGTTAAAGAGTCCGAGTTAGAGAACCGGAGTTTGAGCGAGACGAGAGAGTTGAGAGAGTGCGGAGTTTGCGAGCTAGAGAGAGGAAGCCGTTAGTAAGAAATAGACGAGAGATAATTGTACGAGTCCAATAAAAACGTTATCCAGCAAACTTCACTGCAACACGTAACCGCTTGACTTCCATCAAAACAATTCCTACATATGTAATACAAAAGATATAAATAACAGTGTGGAAACTATAGAAATTACTATTTTTAAATAGTTAATTCTCCGTATGCTATGCCGGAGTC
The DNA here is from genome assembly GCA_028454255.1 of Halictus ligatus. Classification (NCBI taxonomy): domain Eukaryota; kingdom Metazoa; phylum Arthropoda; class Insecta; order Hymenoptera; family Halictidae; genus Halictus; species Halictus ligatus. The sequence goes on along the minus strand of CM052146.1, from coordinate 2,865,660 downwards.
ATTCGTGACCAGTCGCGGTGTGAATAGCTTGAGCGTCTATTAATATGTACAATTTTATTCCGATATAAGACGAAACTTTTTTTCCAAAAAAGGAAATCGCTATCCCCTCTTCTTCTTGTTCATCCGAAATACGATAAAAGCCAGTTCTGAGCCATCGCCTTATATTGAAATAAAACAGTAGTGAAATCTCGGTGTGGGTCAGAAATGACTCCGGTATAGGCCTAGAACTCGCAGGAGTCCGAGGGTTGAATTACAATTTTATTCTGCTGAACCAACAAATAGAAAAGAAAGAGGAAACTATTTTCTATTGATTTATCTGTCAATCCACCAAAATTTCGATAATTAAAAAACTATCGGAATGGTTCGGTTTCTAAAGTTCATTTGTAAATATGGAAACATTACTTGGTTAAACTTCACCTTGGCAACCCAGAAATTTTTAACTTTTGTCATATAATCCCGTAGATTTTGACGAGAAAATTCCAAATATCCAAGTTTTAATGTTAGGGATTCACTGGTTCAAAAGTTATGAGCGTTTAAAGTTGGCCGATTTTAAGCGTTTTTGACATGTAAGGAGGCTGTCATATGTATTCACCACCGCGCGTAGACTGTAACACACGTATAACTTTCGAATCAGTGAATTCCTAACATTAAAACTGGGATTTGTAGCATTTTCTCGTAAAAATCTACAGGATTATATAAAAAAAAAAGTTAATAATTTCTAGGTTGCCAAGGTGAAGTTAAGCCCATTACTTTATTAACCACATATGTGTTGCTTACTTCTAGCTGAAGAAGTATCTTAAAGAAAACGTTTTATAAACCAAGACAAAAATTAGCAATGTTGTAGTTCCAGCTAATTAATGTAGCCTTTCTAAATATTAATAAGCTGGTATCAGCTTTATTATCTTTCTAAACTAAATAGTTCGAAACCACACGGACGTCCAAAATGATTTAACACTTTCATATTCCTCTCTTATATAACAATGCTTTTAATGTAACAACTTTACGGTCAATTTTATCCATGGAAGTCCATTTATCTCTGTCATGTATTTTGTTTCAGGTACGTATTACGCTTCACCGAATCATTCAGAATACCTTGTTAATTGACCACTACAATAACGTAAGTACAAAGTATACTCAATCAAAGAATGGTGTCTGATCCACTCCAGAAAATGATCAATTAGTTAAGGAGCGACATCCTACAAGAAATTAGACACGCGTCAGTCTGTTCTTCAATGCAAGACTATTTGACTGATTTGACAAACAATGAATGAAATTAAAAACTCGAGATTCTTTGATAGTGTTCATCAACTTTATCTAACATCTTGTGTTATGAAGGATGCACTGCATTGAAATAAGACTATTACCTGACTATGTCAAGATAAAAATTACTCTTTGTTACAATGATCATACCTATAGCGTTGTTAGCATCATAATGTTATTATTTATTCTTTTATACGTTTTCCTTCGGATTTTCAATTTTAGTCCTGTCCCATTTGTCTAAGAATTTTACACGAATTTGATCAATCTTCGAACACTAGATAACTAGATCCCCATCAAAGTTGACGTATTTAATAATTCCATTTTTTCTATATTTTTTCATTTCACCGTTTACCTTCTATGTCTACCTTCTATTTCTACCTTCGATATCCCCTATGTTTTTATAATTCCTGTGTGTATTCTTACTTTTATCTTCTATTCCAACTATCTGTGTTTATTCAACTTACTTTCTTTGTGCTTTCATCGTTCAAGAACTAGCATTTCTTGTTCTTGGAAGGGTGAACATAATCAGATCATTCGTCACTGTTATTATTAAAATAAATTAAATTTTTGCGAAGTATTATGTCATTTAACATTCATTCATTTATTCTGTTCCATTAGAAGGTAAAGTATTTTTCTTGCTAAATAAAAAGCTGTCATTTCTAAGCATCATGGGTTAGTTATCGAGAATTAAATATAATAGCCTACATGAAAGGGAAAATTTTGCTAAAAGGATGTATAAATTGATAGAAACGGTTGGAAAATATTATGATACATTTGGTTACTCAACAGATGAAATTTTTCAAGTTATCTAATACGATCTTTGCGAATGTATTCAGAGGACAAATCCTATCACTTTGAAAACTCTATTTCATAAGACTCTGTGCAAGCTCAGGACTTGAATCCTTTACTTACATTCAACGACATATTCGTTGATATCAATGAAAAGCGTAATCCAATTTATCATCTAACCTGATTCGAAAAAATAAATTGAACGAAACCACTTCCAAATCGAACTTTGTGAAATCAGGAGAGCAATACATTACTATTGATCGCTGCGGCAGTTTCGGCTGTTCTTCAATTTATTACCAATATTCCTTATACTGGGAAACCTTATATAATACTTATTATTTAAACAAATATACAATTTTAATAGCTCTTGAACTAATATTTATTAAGGCTTTTTATGAAGGCATTTATCCAAAATACATTGGTACATTGGTATTAAGATTTGTGGGTTGGATAAAAAGGAGGTAGATGAAATACTGAACTAATATATTTGAATAATAACTTTAGGGTTCACTCTTACAATATCTCTCAGGTGTCAAACACCAACAGGCACATTGCTACGCTCGACCAGTGCTGAGATAACGGCCAACTTTTCTCGCGCATGCGCGCTCAAAGCAGTACCGTATCTATATTATAAGGAAAAATAGTCTCTTTCGAGACGAGACGAGTGCCCTACGAGTTTATGATAAATTATTGTTAACATTTTATTATACAATGCCAGCTAATATTGGAGAAGGAGTTACAAAGAGACGTAGAGTTCGCTATTTTCAAAATCAAATTATAACCATTTTTAAACATTTTGCAGGGTGATTGAGCTACACAATTTTATCCAGCATTTTACTTTATTGGGGTGAAAATCGCCACACATGCGCGAGAAAAGTTGGCCAATATCTCAGCACTGCACTCGACGCTCGCAGCTGGTCCCGCTCACTGCGCCCTCTTGCGTCAAACTTCATATAACCTCACAAAATTCGCTGTCTAAAAATGATTCCGTGATAAAATGTACATTTCTGTAGAACACATATGTTGTTTTCTTTATGGATTCCATTTTCTCCGACTTAATGGCGAAACAAATTAAACCTGTAAAGACGCAATGATTATTTTATTGTACAAACAACCTTGAAACGAACTAAGAATTAATTTACTATATTACTTATGTATTACTAATGTATTGCCCTTTGTGTACGTTCACTAAAGTGAACAGTATTTACATTTTAGACAAATTCGAATTATCTGTATGATGTACGGATTAAATAGTAGAGCAGGTTTTGCGTTGCCTCCACATTGTGCAAACAAAGCGCTTAAAACATTAAAGGAATTGCCTAGTTGCAAGAGCGGTTATTTTTAGCGTGAAGTCACTGTTGTTTTAATTGTTCCTTCAACGGGAAACCAACGTTTGGTACAATCGACATGCATACCTACATGTATGAATATTCATCTCGTGTCACAATGTAGATCGTACAATCGAGCTGCTAGATGTTAGAAAGTCGGTGAACGTCGAGAGTCGAACAATTTAAAAGTTTCGAGCGCTTGTTACGCTTTCGAATACGAAAGTGGAATCGCAACGGTGGGGCAACAATGAGTGGAGCTTCACTGCTCCTGTAAATCTTATTTCGTGACAATTAACGGTTAGAGAATGAAATAACTTCGGAAAATGTAATAAAATTTTAGCTACCGTTGCACACGGTCCTTTTAGTGTACAAAATTCGTTCTCGCAGTTATTTTCGGTATGCTATTCACGCGCCGGACGACCATTTCAATATTCCCTCGTTTGAAAAACTTCGTTCCATCACGAATTCATTTCCTCGATTTCCGGTGAAACTCTTGTTCATAAACTCCAAGCCGAATAATATAGAATGTCCCCTTCCTTTTATAAAATAATTGTGTTTTCATTTCTTCTGTTCTTTTTTTCTAATGCATATGTACGATGGAATTATTAAATCTCTAGGTCTCAGTAACGACTACTGTCTTATTGTCATATTGTCATGTGTGTCAATCTCATAGAATTTACCGCATAGTCATCGTTCCTTTTAGAACTCGAGAATTCGTTGCTTGTTTTAATAAAATATGTTGTGTATAATTTTAGCAGCATAGATCGCATAATTTATTTCGCAATAAGTTTATTCAATAATACAGGATGTTCGGCTACAGGAGGGAGAAAATTTAAGGGATGGTTTTCTATGACTAAAATTGCGATTTCGGTGTCGCTTGTTAGTTACAGCTTTCTTTCGATATAAGACGACCATGTTTCCTTCGAAATAAGAAAGTCGCTATCTCCCGTTCATCTTTTGAAATTGTTCGCTCGACAGAAATTGTTCGCTTAGTGCCAGAACAAGATGGTATGTAATATTTCACCCTTTTCCAACGAAAGATATTGGTGTTCGGCCGACATCTTTATGATCGGCCACTAGCTATCGCCTCTCGCTAATTTTCTGTGTTTTCTCTCAGCCCATACAACAATAAAGTCAAGTTGCATAGGTTCCCTCATCCGAAATACGACGAAAGTCGTCCGGAGCCATCATCTTATATCGAAAGAAAACTGTATTAACGACAAAAAGAAGCGACAAAAAAGAATAGTTGAGCGTCAAATTGTTAGTAAATTACAATTGCTAATAACTGCGAGACGTGTACAACAAATCCTGCACAACGTAGCAAACATTGTTTTCAACAAACTTCATAAAAAGCCGGTGTTAAAGGAACATCAAAAGGCTACTCGGCTACAATTTGCAAAAAATCATATGCATTGGACCGACAAATGGAATAGAGTCATCTTTCAGGGTAAGAAAAAGTTTAATTGAGATGGTCCAGACGGATACTCCTCATATTGGCATGATCTCCGTCAAAAGAATGACCCAAGATTCAGCAGAAATTTTCATGGTAGAAGTCAATGCTTTGGGGAGCTTTTTCTTCACTTGGAAAACAAAAACTTTTTTTCGTTTCCACCAAAATAAATTTGGAACAATGCATAGACATGCTCTGTGGGGTGTTAATCCCATTTTAAAAAATATAGTTGGTGAAAGTGAATTTATATTTCAGCAAGACAACGCAACAATTCACGTTCCGATATATTCCTGTGAATGCTTATTGACAAGTTACAAGAAGAAATTAATCACTGCTGGGAAGAGATCTCTAATACTGTTATAAATAGTCTTATAAATTCAATGACAAATCGATTTTTTTATTTAATCCAAAGCAATAGTAGCCATGCTAAATAATAAATTAGTAATATCTATATATTTTCAATTCTAAATTGTTTTCTGTACACGTGCATTTAAACGAATTTCGGACGAAAAATATGGTATTTTTTGTAAAAAATTTTGCATAATGTAATTTTTAATAAATACCTGGTCGGAGAACATTTAGGGTACGAACGGATCACGCAGCGTTGATTTGGTTGTTATCATTTAAGAATCCAGAGGGTCAGATAGCGAGATGGATCGCGCGTCTTCAACAGTATGATTTTGAGATTGTACATCGGAGAGGAAACATACATTCTGTAGCAGCCAGCTGCATATAATAAAGTTGACACGTGCAATGCAAATGTTAGAGAGGTTTTTAGGACTCAGGCGGCAATGGAAGCTATTTTTGAGGAAATTGTCAGGTAGAGTCATTAAGACACCTTCTAAGGTTGCAATTAGATTTTATTAGCGACAGCCTCACAGTATGATTCACCAGAGTGGGGGTGCAAAGACACCCCCACCTATTAAAAACTAAAAAGTGTATAAAAGAGTAGACAGACTCAAGTCTTGAGCTCACACCTCGTGAAACGGTGAGGCAGTAGTCGTCTTGAATAAACGTAGTTAAAAGTCCGTACGGTATACAACTCATTCCTACTGAACACCAACACCTTCCCCAAAATTCTAATGCTGATGCATTGTCTATTGCCTTGTTCGGGAGAGGATTGCAAGCGTTGTACTGGCTTGGAAAAGAAAGAGGCGAGTCTATGGAACGACGAGATTCCTGTTTTTCGTGCAGGATGTGATTTGTTTGATAAACAAGATTGGTTCGCTTCCCAACAGAATGACCCCAATTTAGAATTAATTGTAAGAAGTAAGAGTACTGGACAGAGACTTTCTAAGGAAATCTTATCTTCTTTTTCGCCAGAAACTAAATTTTATTTTCGTATTTGAGATTGTATTCACATTAAGGACGGCCTGTTATTCAAAAAGTGGGATTCTACGGGTGATCGTAAGATCATGTGGCAGCTAATCGTTCCAGAAAGTAAACGGGAGATGATTCATTGAGATGTCATGATTCATTCTTTGGTGGTCTTTTTGGAGAGTATTAGGCATGTTGAGAAATGGTGTCGCTGTTGCGATGTTCGTGTATCAAATCAAGGTCCACGTGATCTTGATAAAGGGTTACCGCATTTATAATGTGGATTTTCCTTTCGAACGAGTGGTCATGGATATATTAGGGCCCCTTCCTAAATCTAATGCTGAGAACCACTTTATGTTAGTTGTTTTTGATCATTTTACACGTTGGCCAGTATTGGTATTGTAGCGACCATGGTGCGTGGGAACGTGGGAATTTTCGAACGCGGAAATTCCATCCTTTTCAAGTGCGTACCATGGGAGGTCGGGTTGAGGGCTTGGTCATTTAAGTGACGATTGTCCGAACCTCGGCCCGACCGTTGCAGTACCCTGAAGAGTGATGTCCCCGGATGCAGTTGTTTTGGGGGAGGAAACTTTCTCCATGTCCTTGTGGGGATGGAGAACCTCCCCTTATTTCAACGGGTTTCGTGAACCTTATTAACGCGCTCTCAGGAAACAGAAAGACAGAAAGCTACGAATGTTCGGCATTGACACATCGCGTTACGTTTTCCGACTTGTCGATTCCGCGTGTCTCTATAGCGTTTTCTCACTAACACCTTCGTTGTATTAAATCGTTTTATAACAGTTCGTGTGGTAACCTTTCACTATTTAGCCTCTCTATCCTAAAGTATGTTTGCCCAACTTTCAGTCGAGGGCGGTTGCTGAGGCCTTTATTACACATGTTTGTGAGTCGTTATGGTGTCTCTCGAGAAGTCCATTCTGACCAAGGACGTACTGTCGAGTCAAACGTTTTTAAAGAAATCTGATCACTACTAGCTATCCAAAAGACGAGGACGACTCCACTACATCCTCAGTCG
>CM052146.1:2805152-2858383 GCA_028454255.1 Halictus ligatus | reverse complement strand
GAAAGCGAGTTTACGTTGCGATTATGGATATTATTTATAATTTCAAATACTATTCAACTTTAATTTGGATTATTCGACCTGTACGCATACGGTGGCCATTTTAACGGGGAGGGGGGACATACGAACTTTGGTCTCCTTTAAGGGTAGACAGTCTCGAGTGACGATGCAAAGTTCAGTCTAGAGTTGCTATACCGTGTCTTTTCTGATACGATCTACTTTACAGTGCTACTCGTAGCGTTCGACACCGAAATTTTGTTGGAACCGACAACTTCAAACGAAGGGGAAAGGAGGAAGCCTGATATCCAAGATAAGAAGAGACCTACTGTTAAACTGGTCTTTTAGAAATGTTCTGTTAATGTTATCCTGCATTGTGAGCCACTAATTTCCTCAGGTTTTTAAACCGTGGTTTTCCCTGGGGCAAGAAGGGCTTCCTTCTGATGTTCTTTTTGGGTAAATGCCAAATTAGTCGTGGTTTCGCCGGGTCCACGGTTTTCGGTTCTTTGTGTTGGTGCTCCCGCGGTACCATTGGCCTTGTTGATTGAGAGTTTGTTCATTATTGTATTCACCTGTTGAAGAGGAAGACGGGGCAGTCTTCTATCTATCAATCCATCGCGCCGAATGGTCTCCGTTGTAGCGTCTTAGTGGCGACGATACAACGGAGACATCAGAGAGCGAAAGAAGACACAAAGCTGAGTACTCCTCCTCTCCTAATAAAGGTTTATTGGTATTTTATACGTTTTACTTATTGAAGATGCCCCGAACTCGTAACAATATGTACAAATATTATAGTATATAAATATATTTGTACATCAATTATTATTATCTGCTTCTTGTTAAAATCTTAAATCTTCAGCCCCAAAATCTTTATTTTCAGGTGTTTGAACGAACTTCGCTCACTGTACATGTCAAGCATTAGAACACTTTTGAATACTTCTGATAATAAAGATGACGGTAGACTTTGCGGGAACGGACTTTTCAATTCATGGGGATGATTACACCATTCTTTAAATCAATGTCTAATTTGCACATTCTGAATATTATCAAAAAAGCAAACATAGTCATTTTTATATTAACGTTTCCTTTATAGTAGTAGTAGTAGTAGTAGTTTATTATCGCCTCAGGGTTACAATTTTTACACCAATTCGCTACCTCCTTCTATCCTCGCTCCGCTCTTATCCTACCGTATCCTAAAAGCAATAACTTAACTTAACCTAACCTAAAATACAAATAAAATCTTATCATTTCTCTCACTCACCACTCCGCTCACACACACACACACCTGCATCTCCCCTTCCCTAAACAACGGACCCCCTCTTCCTGGGCTAACCGAACGGTACTACACCTTCTACCTGCATTATCGCCCTGCGTACCATACCTAAACAGGTAATGTTGCTTGTAAATAAAAAACACATGTTGCTATTGTGTCATTGCGAAACAAGAATGGAAAGATTACTTGAAAGATGGCAACAAGTTCTTACAAATAATGGAAATTATATCATTGAATAATATTAAACATATATTTTTATAAATTGATTCAAATGTTTTCTTTAAAATACGACAAAGCTTTCCTTTCAATCTAATATATTTTTATAGCAGTCCAAGTACCCAATATTTACAATTTTTGATGCCCCGCGAATTAAAAAAAAAGAATTTCAAAAAGGAGGAATACTAGAATACGATCATATTTTTAAAAATTTCTTTTACAGTTTAACCGGCAAAATGTGCAGAACAAAGATATTTGTTCACATATATTTGTTATAGAAATAACATATTTTTGTTAAGAAATTACATTTGCGTATAACCAGATAAATTATTTAAGAAGAATTTTATATGTATAATTGACGTATGATAAAATACATGTAAGGATGTGAGATACTGTTTCACTAAGTGTTAGGAACGTTTTCTATTTCCATGGCGTTGTAAAGGAGAGATACGAATAGTTTACCTAAGGAGCTGTGGAGACCCTAAAAACATTCTTTTTTTTTTGTTCCATGACATGGAACTGTCAACGCGCTCTCCAAAGGCCATCTGGAAAAGGCCCGACAGGCCAGAGAAGAAATTCGGTTCCAAAGCCTAGCGCGCTTGCCGGCTCCTAAACGCTAGGGACAAAACCAGGGTTGTAAGGTTAAGCCGGCCGGACTGGCCTGTTAGCTATGCATTGACCTTAAAATGGCTGAAGCTAAGTGGAACATGTTGGCTACAAGCTAGGGTTTTTTATAGCCTGAGAGAAATCTACATAATGGATATCCCACCTCCTCACTGGAGAGGGGTTGTTGTACCCCACCGGGATTTTCATTACCACCGCCACGGTCTCAGACTACCTGGTCAACTTGGCGCCGTCGCCACCTTCTTTGTTCTAGGGGCTCTCACCGCCTCCTCCCCCTCCTCGAGTGGAAAGTGGTGCAGGCCCCCCAAGGCCAACTGCGCAACGGCCACTTTCGGCATCCGTTTCTTCTGTTTCAACGCGACCTTCACCCACGTCATACTAACCACGACCACTGCCGCCCCGGTGATCCGGCCAGCCGTCGATCTTGCCGAACTGGCTCTGGAGGACCTGTCCTCCTTCCTCCTGGAGACCTTGTCTCACGCGAGAGTCCTCATGAAGAACTCCCTGGCCCTGACGGGCACCTGATCGTTGCCGTGGGGCAACAGCGCTACCAGAAGGCGAATCTTGTCCTCCATCAGGCGTTCGACCTGATCGAGGACGTTCTTTCCGGTGATGGCTCCCGAGACCAGACTTGCACGGGACGGGGGGCGTCATTCCCCTAGCAAGAGGGACTTCCTTAGGGGAGGAACCCTCCCCCCCCCCTTGGTGGCAGGCCCCGGACAATCTTGTAGAGCCTGCCCCATCTTCGATATTTTGCGGGTGGGCGGCCCCCCGTATTTGTTGAGGTGGTCATCGTGCTCCGTCTGTATGCGATGGAAGCGCGCTTCCATTTCTCTCAGCTGCGCCCTGACCTCAACCTTCTGACTCTCAGAGTTTTCCCTGATGTGTCTGGCCGCTGAAATACGGAACTCTTTCGCGCAGGAGTTCTTGAGCGCTTTGCTGACGGTGGACACCCGGTCCACCACTTGTGCAGCCACTATTACCATGTCGAAGAGCTCGTATGTGACTGAGAATCTCACCTTCACGTTGAGCTCCTCGAAAGATGGTAGTTCCTGGCCTCTTACCCCCTTGGGCTTCGCAGCATTCAGTGGCGCCGCTAGCCTTTTCCTGCCCGCAGAGTACATAGATGCCCTGTCCGAGTCCACGTCCCCTACTCCTTCTTCATTCCCCGACGGCGTCAGTGGCCCCGCCCACGGGTATGAGGACAACATACCCGGCTGACCTTCTGATGTCTCAGAAGGCTGGCACACAGGTACCGCAAACGAGAACGGTGCACAGTGGGCAAAAATGCCGTTGTGGCGCTCTAAGATAATATTATAACTTCTAAAGCATTAGAGATAATTGAATGAAATTTAATAGATAAAAAGGTAACATTTATACCTTCAAATTGCAACAAAGATCAATTTGAATTTACACGATGTTTATTAATTACACAGGTTTTAAACAAATTATAGAATAAGTGGAATTAATATACCTGTTCTTCTGCATTAATATTCCTCAAGTAAATCAGTAATTTCTGATAGATTTGTTGAAAGTTGTCGCAAATGAATTTTTTTGCATTGTTTTGTCAACTAATCATAGTTTATCACAGTATAGTCGGTGGAAGGTTCTATTAGGTTCCGGCTGAAATGTGCATGTTTATAGTTCAAATTCCGGCGAAAAACTTGTGTTTACTTGGAAAAACTATAATGTTTAAAATGTTATGGCAATTACTTGTTTTAACGTCGTTTTAAATCCTAGAAGATGAAAGCTTTCGTATCTAAACTCAACTCAGCTATTTCTAACAATTTTCTTTTAAATTGCACTTAAATATTGGAAAAATCATGTGAAAGGAGACAATTTCACGTTCTTAATTTTTTCCTCGAACTTTGCCAGTCTCGTATGGGTCATGAGTGGGGGGGGGGGGATAAACATTTTTTTCGAATTTGCTTTCTTTGGAATGTTCTTAAAACATTCCCATCACTCATTTATTTAAAAAGTAAACCACGACAAAAGAAGCACATGAAATTGTGATTTTAAATACATATAACGCTAAACTTTACCTCAGCAAACCAGAAATTTTTTACTTGTTAATGTAATCCTGTAGATTTTAGCAAGAAAATGCAGAAAATTTGTTTTAATCGTAGGAGATGAGTAGTTAAAAAGTTATGCGTGTGAAAAGGTGTGCGATTTTCCGCGTTTTTGACAGGTTACTACGTTTTAACCGACAAGTTTACCAGATCGACTTTCACTGCTATAATAACAATCCTTGTGAGAATTTTTGTTTACATACAAGACTAAAAGACAACGCTGTAATTAATTAAAAAATTTGTGCAGAGTGGACACCCCTTGCATAGAGTTTAGTTTTCCTCTACCCTTTCCTCTACCTCGCAAGTAATTGATTGTGTCGATAGAATAATCATAGCCGTGATCTTCAAGGTTGTGTACTACATTCTTATCTTCACAGTGTTCGTTACAATGGATGTGATCTCGTTTATTAATTAACATTAATACTTTGACTGCCAACCTAGAAACCTCCAAAACTCTATAAAATCAAAGTAAGTTATTTAATGAAATAAAAATTGAAAAATTTAAATGTATGATATTGAGTTGTCCTCCTAGTTTTGTTGTGTTTTACAGATCCTAATCACATTTGGTACAATGAACATATTAACGTAAAAATTCATTTTAAAACCTGAACAAATAATTTCGCCACCCATATATGAATGACATGGCAGTCAACATTTTTATTTCGTCTGAATTTTCCAGTCGACAAGAGAAACGCAAAATCAAAGAGGTCAGACCACCATATGTGGAAAGACTAGTGTATTATTTTCATGGGCATCCTAAACTGAGGTTGCAACATATCGAACGCTTGACAGTTCAAGCTGCGTACTTGAAATACAGCATCTTAAAATGTTCGGTTGAAAGCTTCGTATTGGATTTTCATTTTCCACTGGTTTACCAGAATTTATAACTACAGATGGAGTACAGCTTGATAATATGAAACACCCGATCTCAAAAGATTACCAAATGTAGTAGAATTTTGTTTTTTTTTTTTTTTTTAATGGAACCTACATGAGGGGGCAAAGGAATTAATGAATAGACCGTTTATTTTGAAAGTGGTTTAATAATATCGACTCAGATTCGTCATGAAAATTTTATAGATAGAAGGTAGATTATTAATATTTTTTAAATCAAAATAAAATTCTATTTAGATACTGTCGATTTATAGGTATTACAAAATACATATAGAATGCATATAATAAATATAAATTTTCGTTTTTTTTTCTAGGAAATTATAATCAGCAAGAAGTTCTAATTGCTGTAACCGTAAAATAAATCATAGTACGAGGGGATTAAGGTATGGAACCGTTTGCGTTTCCATTGATTGAGGAATCCTGATAGGTCAATATAGGTTATTCACATTTCTATGTACTTACATACACACAAATTCATAGGATACATTTATAGGGTAAATATTTACAAAGTAGTTGTTCTCTGACTTTGATTAAAATTAAATGAAGATCTCAGGGCAACAAATGATCAACTCGATTTCGACGAGACTGTAAGAGAACGTTCGATAGTTCGGTGCAAGAAACGGTCATATCATGAGATGTTTGTGACTGTTTGTGTCTCCGAACAAAATGAAATTTTCCCAAAAATTTATTGTTATTCCTACAGCTACGTTCAGAGCAACAAACGGTTAACTATTTGAACTTTTCATTTGTTGAGTAAAAACATTAGAAAACAATTAATGATATTGCGTATTTATTTTATTGAACAGAATTTTATATTTTATTTACCATAATTTCATAACTAGGAATTTTTTTCCAAGATGTTACAATTATTACTATCATCATCACAGCCACGATGATATGCATTTAATAGTAATACTATTGAATACATTTTATTACGTTTTTAAATAAAAAGTATTTGTCAATGAATTTTACATTATGTAGAAAAAAGTAATTTCTTCGTTTGGACAAAATTTAATTGCGAATCTTGTCGGTTTCTTCTAATCGATCAGATTGATCATTTTCATCATTATCTCATCTACTGAAATAAAATCAATAAGAAATAGCACGAACTTGCATTTTAAAATATTAAAAAGTGATTCTTGTGATAATATAGTTGTCATTATACTTACTCGACATTTTTCGCTTGTATAAGACCTATAATGTACATACATATCTTGTGTGACTTTATTTTCGAAGGCATGAAAATTTTTAAATACCTTCAGTCTCTCATTATTTGTAAATTTACTAAAACATTTTTGTTTGTATTCACAAGAATCGCCGATTTGTAATATAACTTTGTCCTTCTAAATTAGCTTTCCTTCCTGTATTTCGTAACCAACTCTCTGGATTTCGTATTCTTTTTTCTTACTTTGGCACTGTTATCATCATATTCACTGTCGTTTTTCATTTTTCACGAATACAGTCCGATCGCTTCTGTGTGCTGTACTCGTATGACTATCTTTACTTGGCGCGAATGTCGAATAATCCACAAATTCGGGGCAAAAAACGATCACCTTGTAGGCCCCGAATGTATAAGTCGCTTTAACTGTTTGTTGCTCCGAACGATTAGAAAATCTAAGTGGAGTTTGTATAAATCAAGCTGACCGTTATAGATCTCGACATTTTTTTAAAAGTAACTTTTTCCTATACATATGCGAGACCGCTTATTATATGTACAAGAGAAAGTTAGTTAAGAATGTCGAGATCTATAATATATTTAAATTTAATCAAAATCAGTAAACAGAACCACTTTGTAATGAATTACCGGTGAAACTTCACGAGCCGGCCTTACCTGCCAAAACCGCTTAAAATTGTTCATTTTTAAACACGCATAACTTTTGGAGCAGTGAATTCTTAACATTAAAACTGGGATTTTCTGAATTGTCTCGCCAAAATCTACAGGATTATTTAAAAAAAAGATAAAAATTTCTGGTTTGCCAAGGTGAAGTTAAGCTCGAGAGCCTACTGAAAACTGATGTTTCGTGGGTCATAAATGTTCTCACTTGTTAACACTGGATCCACACAATATTAAAAACGCCTAGTTTAGATTACTTTATAAAAACAACAATAATGTATCTATTTAAATTTTTGGCAATTCTTATTGTAATGCATGTCCAAAGAAGTATATTGAGTGAATAAATTTTGGCATAAATGCATCTCTGCAATCCCAAGAATCATAAATTAAGTCATTTTTATACGCCGGAGAGTTCAATTAATTATGAAGCCCTTAGTAAATGTGATGCTACGATGCAATCATTGAGCTATAACGTGGCCTTACGTAATTGTCACTCGGCACAGACGACCGTCGTTGAGCCGTCAGCTAATAGTAGTTAATTATTATTAACACCTGCAGTCATAAATTACACGGAGTTGCAATATCTCTGGGATCATCAACGCATTCTACGTAATCCATTTAAAGGGCTTTATTCGTGTCGGATCGAATTTCATCGTTCCAAAACGTGAACGATAATCTCCAATTAGTAATTAGTGCCACGATAAACTGGAGCAATCGGTTTCTACTTCTTTAATGCAATCAATTTGCAAATGAATCGATAATTTTAAAAGCATCGTTTGTTTCGCTAACAAGTTTCGTATTTCATCAAATGCAACTTATTCTACTTTCAAAATATGAAAAGTGTTTTTCTAGAATTGCCGGAATGTGTAGCTAATTTCGTGCTATGTATATTGATATTTCTAAGATATGTATTGGTATATTTTAATTCGGATTTTCGTGGAAAATAAAGTTATTTCGGAAGGGTAACATACATATACTAGGTGATTCTTTCAACTATAATGAATTGTATCTTTTTTTTTATTAAATTTATAAGAAGATGTTAGACAAAGAGAATGAATGAATATACGAATGGTTCAAAACAGACTGCGGATTTAAGATCATATTTTATTTCGCAAGTGCAGTAATGCATGAGTATTTTGCTGTTGCACTATTTTTATAAATGGCATCCTTCCAGTGTGTCTTCATTTTTTAAATTATAATGGCGCGAATCACTTTGTAAATGTATACACGCCATTTTTTAGAATTCGCCTAGTATATAATGTATTCCATACTATTCGAAATAGTAATACAATTAGAAATACAGTCAGTATGTGCAATACTATTTTGCGTTTGAACTTGTGTGAAAGAATCATCTCGATTTCTTTGTTGGGCACAATATGCAAAAAGTATAGATATTGAATATTTATTTCATGACCTAATATATCACATGTTGTTTCTGTCGATAATTAACCAGTAAATTCACAGTAGTTGTTCCGTCGCAAGGAACGATTCAAGTGGTACTCGCCTTCGGACAATTGTTTATGATACGCTCGTAACTAAGTGATCACTTTCAGCGATTAGACACGGCACAACAGTGACGACCATCTAGGCTCGCATCACAGCCTGCCTTTCGTTGGTTTTCACTTCCTATGGTTACGGGACGTCATAAATTAAGTCCTACGAAGGACCACCGAAAACAAAACTCTCACTCGTTTGATTCAGATATGAAACTTTCAGTTCCAAGTCTTGTTCGAACTTTCAGTTCCAAGTCTTCAAACGTGAACATTCAGTTTTGCTAAGACGGGGTTCAGTCGTCATGCTATGCGAACCTGGCGAGCGATCAGCTTTTGTCCGAAACGATTTTCGTGAGGACGAGCGATTTTTGTCAAAAACAATGCTCGTAAGGACCGCTCGATATGAGCTCTTTTCTGTTCGTGATCGCGTTGCGATAACATCGTGCGTCGCGCGTGTATCCAGAGTTCAATATATTTCAACAAGTTTTGACGTGAAACATTCAGATTCAACGTGAACAATTTCAGTTTCAAGGCGATTCAAAAAGAGGGATCTCCAATAACCACAAGATCCGACGCGAAACGCTCTCACAATCGAAAATAACGACCAAACACGAGAGAAAACGACGCGTCTAAGGCAGGGCCTGCTAAACCAGCCTTACCGATGAGTCCTCTAGCAGGTCTGGGACGAAACGCTCTTCTAATTAAATTTTCGATCAAATATTGAAACTTCTGTTTAAAATTAATTTGGCGAACAGTATTCCTCGGCGGTATCGGAACAATCGTCAGTGTTTCATTTCAAAATCCGCAACCGAGCAGTATTCCTCATTTCATTTGGAATTTTTAAGATTTAAGATTTTTCAAGACTTGGGAAATATTCTGCAGTTATACATAAATTATAAAATTCTTAAACTTTGATGAATACATAATATTCTAAATATTTTAAAACAATAATCGAACAATACGTATGCGATACATATAAGACATATGAGATTTGAAAATCGAGATTAGAATATTTATGAGAAAGTGTAACTCTATTTTTCATAGGCAAGAAGTATAAATCAGGTAATTATAAAGTTAATTCGCAATAAATCTCCGAACTTGCGGCGCTTAACCGACCAGAAGCATGTCCATTTAATTCAGTAATCTTCACTTCGGTGAAGTATAAAGTAAGAAAACTTTATAAAGTGAGAAGGAGAATTTAATGTTCAGTCATTTCACATTTCCTGCGGAAGTTTGTAGAAGTAATTTCAGTAGTAAAAGTCGACGCATTTTCGAACGCCGCAGTGACTATACAGCTATATTGCAGTACAAGCAGAAAACAACAAGAAAAGTGGTTTCTTATGAAAAAATAAGTGGAATGCGCAGAATGAAGTTTTTGCATATAAGTTTTAGTTTTCGGCAGCACCCTTACCCATCAGAAACGCTTAAAATCGCTCAACTTTACACATGTATAACTTTTGAACTAGTACATTCTATAAAACTTTGTTTTTTGGCATTTTCTAGTTAAAATCTACAGGATTATACAAAACAATGTTAAAAATTTCTGGATTTCCAAGGTGAAGTTAAGCCGAATGAATTACTGAAGGCCACGTTATGCACGGAAGATAGCACACGATGGCACCGTCCTCTCTGGGCCACTTGTATATCACTGTTGTTTTCGCTTTTCGGAACCCATCTACATAAATAGAGATTAGAGCAGACGCGTTCACAAAATAATATAACAGGCTCTGGCAGAATCAAGCGCTCACGAAATGAGCCAACGGCTGTGACAGCGATGTAGCCGTACAGGACAGCAGATCCGTGTAAAGTAACCCAGCACTTATCTATCCGTTTACCTCTTCAGCTCTGTCCAGCATGGAATGACGCAGAAACCAGAATAATGTATACCCCCCTACGAGGTACCTGCCTATTCTCCCCATCTTGTAGCTGCAGCTTGCAATGGTACAGGCAACAGACCGCGATAAGCCAGACGTCGAGAATTATCTCGAAGGCATGCGTGATTTAGGATTGCTGTTGCTGTGACGTTGCATAATACAGACATAAGTGAAACAGTTAGACTGTATAACGTTTTCACCGATAAATTAAAAATTACATAACTGATACATTTAATTTCATTATTAGGATTTCGATATTAAGATTAACAAGAAAGCGTTTGATATTGAAAAGGGGATTTTTACTTATGATTACACAAACTTCCACATGGAATTTATACAGCTCAACATAATTTGCTTCATTTTTACGTACATTCTGGATAGTAATTTTAAATTAAATAACTTTTATTTTTATTATTAGGACATTAGACATTTAGCTTCATTACTAGTCTTCGATATCAAGATTAACAAGAAAGCTTTTGATATTGAAAAGCGGATATTGTTTACATATTTTTAATTGCTCAATCAGACTTCTCTTTAAGAGCCGTATGTATATAGCACATTGCAAACGTCAAATGCCTGATAAAACGATTATTATTCTTCTGCATAAGGTTAGGCTATAAAATCAAAGTATATTTTTACTAGCGTAATAACATTAAAAATATTTTCTTCCTTTCCTTAGGCTTTTTTAATGTTCATTGTATTTTTTTAAGATTTTTCTAGCAACTCTTAGGTAGTACGAATGTATTTACATTTGGTAACCACTTAATTAATTATTTTTAATTATTTCAGTATTTCAGTTCTCAATATTTAAATAAAAGCGTGAAATCTATAGGAAGAAATAATCGAAAAGTACAGTAAATCTACTGCTATAAAAGTAGGAATGGAAACAATGCACAGCTACCCATTGAGGCTTGATCGCACGCGTGTGTGTGTTTGTGTGTACGCGAAGGCGCGAAAAGTTGACAATTGCCAAGGAAGACGGTGAATCCGTAATAAGCGATTACCACCATGTCAAAAAAAGGGTAAGGTAGGGTAGGGCTATGTATTTTTAGCTTGTCTAATCAATTTTATGATTTTTATTGAAATGTAACTCTTATGCCTCATTTAATTACAACACGTATACGACGCTCATCCATGAAAACGTATCATGACAAAACACGAATCTATTTTCATTTCACACCTGTTATGTGTACCGTATGCTTTGCTTAGTATGCAGTGAGGTAGAATACGACGCGTCAGCTAATACTAGTTAATTATCACTAACGCGGCCCATAATGCGTGCATGAATGTAATCTCATTATGAACATACTTCGTCAGTGAATAAATTTTCATGCACCTAGATTCAACATGTGATTCTAATACTTCAAATCTTGAACTGTTCTAGCCGCGAATAAAGCTAACGTTCCTCGGTACAAGATTTTATAATTAAAGAATATCAAGATGCATTAAGTGGTGCAATAAAAAAAAATATGTTTCCATTGGAAAAAAGTTGATGACCTCCGTGTGTCCTTTAGGGTTTATTCATATTTGCCGAAGGCGAACGTTAGTGTGGATACTACCACGTTTTTCTAATCCATACGCACCGGAACCCTAGCAAGGTCACTTGAGAAGCGCTCGAGATGCTGGCAACAAAAGCTAAGACCCGCACACAGCGGGGGTTCACTACCTTACTCCCAAACAGTTTACTCCCCTCTACACCCCGGGGATGCCGATGCATCCGCTGAGAGCTAGGCATCGGATGACAATCGGGTGTAGGTCAGCTGGCAAGCCGATCTCAGCCGATGCTCGTCGGCCGCCGGGTGCCACGACACCATCCGCATACAATCCATTTCCGAAGTACAGAAAAGAATATTATTCATCTGAGTTGTAATGTTAAGAACTAATGGTTCAAACTATAATCTAATTTAACGATGGAACGATGAAAATCAGCTTCACAAATCAATTTTAGCATTGTTAAATTATATCTTATATCTTATAAGTGATTATAAATCAAAACTCCGGAAAACAAGTTTAAAATGATTAGAATTCATTGGTTGCAAGGTGTGTTCGAAAGGTGGTGGAAATAATGGAAAATTGGAAAAGTGGAAATACACTCATACACGAAAGTATTCACGCTTACAATTCTAATATTCAACTAATGAAATATGTATGTTAAATTGAAGCATTTGATGTAATACGACACATATAGCAAGGGATTGGTCTTAAGACTACATATGTAAGATTAGACAATAATTCAACGATTTGTACCGTCTTTACACTACATTTATTGTAAACACGTACCAGAAGCGGCTCACAAAAGTATTCGAACTTTGAAGAACTGAGCATTTCCAACGATAATAGAATGTAAACAAATATTTCTCAGTTCACTAGCAGAGGGTCCCAGCGAAACAGTATTCAAAATTTTTGCCACAGTCTTCATTACTAATAATATAACAAAATGAATCGCAAGAAATCGGAAACAAGCAAGTCTGTCAGAGAATTAATAGTAAATTGGCATAAGGAAGGCAAATCATATGGTGACATTGCACAATTTGTGAACAGAAGCAAGTCTACAATTCATTTAACATTAACAGTAACATTGCTAATAAGCCCCGTTGTGGGCGTCCGAAAAAGTTAACTGAAAAAGAAGAAAGGACAATTATTCGAAAAATCAAACAAGATCCTTTCACTTCTGGATCACAATTGGCATCAGTGGTGGCTACGCAGTTTCAGAAAGAAGTGCATCCAGAATTGTGTCGCCGATTATTAACAAATAACGGTTTACATGCACGAGTTCCAAGGAGAAAACATTTATTAGCAAGAAAAATAAAGTTATACGTTTACAATTCGCCGAAAAATTTATTTATAAAAATAATTCGTTCTGGGACACTGTGTTATTCTCTGATGGGAGTAAATTTAACGTTTTTGGTAGTGATGGACGTAAAAATGTCTGGAGAAAACAGAATACAGAATTAGAACCACGAAATCTACGGCCGACTATTAAACATAACGGTGGATCTGTATTAGTTTGGGGCTGCATGGCACGCAGTGGAGTGGGAAATCTTGTGTTTATCGATGGAATAATGGACAAAACGAAGTACTTAAAAATTTTGCAGGAAAATTTAAAAGATAGTGTATCAAAATTAAATTTACCATGTAATTACTGGTTTCAATCGGACAATGATCCGAAGCACACCGCCAAAATAGTTAAAAAATTGATATTGTATAACGTTCCACACGTTTTACCACATCCACTGCAAAGTCCAGATTTAAACCCCATTGAGCATTTATGGGATAAAGTAGAAAGAATACTGAGAAATACAGTTATTACTTCGAAAGAAGCGTTAAAACGAAATATTACTGAAATATGGCAATCAATTGATTCAAATGTTACTTCTAAGTTAGTCCACTCAATGGAAAACCGACTTAGGGCCGTTATAAAAGCCAAAGGGTGGGCCAACTTCCTATTAAAACTTTAAATTATTCAATTTAAATAATTATTAAATGTTCCGTTCGAATACTTTTGTGAGCGGCTTCTGGCACGCGTTTACAATAAATCTAGTGTAAAAACGGTATAAATGGTTGAATTACTGTCTAATCCTACTTATGTAGTCTTAAGACCCATCCCTTGCTATATGTGTCGTATTACATCAAATGCTTCAATTTAACATACATATTTCATTAGTTGAATATTAGAATTGTAAGCGTTCGAATACTTTCGTGTATGAGTGTATATGTACCTATAACATTTGGTTCGCAAGCGTCTACGGTTATAAATATTAGTACGCTAACGGTGTACAAGGTTCCGCATGTGCTGTATTTAGCTGGCTTAAAAATTACGAAAGTGGTGGGTACATTCGGAAGGATTTTTGTTTTATGACGTCCATGGTGGGTACGTCGTCGATAGGGATTTTTATACCTGGCCTTGGTCGCGTGCTTGTCGCGTACGTAAGGTCTTAGGACGCAACAAAAAAAAAAACATTTTAATTTCGCCATTTTTTAAGTGCCACCTTTTTTTGGTAGTCTATCGTTATTTCTGCTTATGCTCATCTCCGCCGCGCCTGCAGACCCAGTATCTTAGCTTCGACGTTACACGCTACAATATTTCGACTGTAGCCGAAAATACGTGTGAAACGAGGCCTGTCCCTTGCACTCTGATCCAATCGGCCGCGCATTCGTACCTATGCTCTGTCCAACGAGACCGAGGCAGTGAAGCACCCAGCGTGCGTCCTTTGCTAATTGTCTTGTAAGGGTAACTTCAACTCTGCCCCACTCGAGCGCCTATGTTTACGTCTACTGTCTCGTCTCATTGGACAAGATATAGATACGCCATCGCATTCCTCCTAGGGAACCTTCCATCTAATCATTTTTAAGTCATTATGGACAAGGATTCAGTAGTTTTCCATATACATTTTTTCGTGTCGTGAGACAAAACGATGTAATTTATGTGGAATTAATTCTTCTTATTCTACAAATCATCATGTGATTGAGTCATTCCACACGATATCGGAAACTTTTGGGTG
This sequence comes from Halictus ligatus, assembly GCA_028454255.1. NCBI lineage: Eukaryota > Metazoa > Arthropoda > Insecta > Hymenoptera > Halictidae > Halictus > Halictus ligatus. The sequence goes on along the minus strand of CM052146.1, from coordinate 2,843,613 downwards.
TATTGTTTCGGATTTCTTCCACTTTCACTTGGACCACAACATATTCCAATGTCATCAAAATTCGAGACATAGTCCCCCAAACATGATCGAATTCACAAGACATGATTCCTTTCGTAACGTGAACACTTCCTTTAAAAAAAAACAACTATTCCCGTTTTTGCAATACATCTATAATTTACGTTAATATATAAGGCAGGAACAATTCCTATCCCCATGATGTGTATCCTCTAAAGCTATTTATAATTATACTTCTACTTGACACGAGTACAAATTTTATTTATATAAATTGTTTAATTAATAATATAATAAACAATATGTCGACAACAAACATATTTCGACACTTAATTGTTTACAATGTTTGTACATGGAAAACATATGTCTAATGAAAAAAATTATTAACATCTCAATATTTTGTGAAATACCCTTTTTATTTAATTGTGTGTCGCAATCGATCGCACTTGGTAATAATTTTTTGTAAATAATTTTGCGTAGTATACTTCCATCCTTTGATTATTCGTTGCTTCAAGTCTTTCTTTAACGTGATTGGTGTTCAAATTTTCTTATCTAAATAATCCCATAAATGTTCTCTAGGCATTAAATCTGGCAATTGCGATGATGGATGTAGTGTCAGATAAGAGTCAGCTTAAATCACACTTGTGTATGTAGTTTTCGATGGAAATCCACAACCAAAGGGAATATTTAATCCTTTGGAAGGTGAATCCTTAACAAAGTTAAATTGATGGGCTGGTTTTTTGGTTTACCGGCAATTGCCGGTAATCTAACTAGGTCTGCGTGACCGCCTCCTTATACATATTTCACAAGTTCACAATGTCACTCTTGGAGGGCATCATGCATTCCTCGCAGCTACGCAACTTGAATAACATCGACCAAACTATGGAAATTTATTAGTGACTACGAGAACTTGATGTTGTGAAAAGAAATACTGTCACTCTTAAAAATCGCATAATTTTTTATTATTCGACCATTATATTTGTATCTTTTTTAGAAGTTAGAATAAATAATAATAAATATTGTGATGCGAGCATTTTTTATGTGGGTGAAGGCGTTTCAGAGATTTCAAGGTCACTTCGATATCTTCAACACTAGATTTCAGAGCCACAACAGTGACTATTTTACATTACTTTAATACAAGAATGCATTTCAATCCAAACTTTTAGTCATTCTTTTTATAATATACCGACACGCAATGAAGTTTGCGAGCTGCATGATCCCATTTCTTTAAAAAATTTCATTTCTGAAAAACACTTGATAAATGTATTTTACAAGATATTATAAAATCAAAATTTTTCAATCTATTAAAACTAGAAGTTGAAATGAACAACAATATGAAGACGTTAGATGAATATTTTTTCAAAATTCATTTCTCTCCAATTTTACTGTACCATTCTTTCTGGATAGCTTTCTTAGTAATTTGTCTTTAGTTGTCATATTCCAAAGTAATATTTTGTAAATATAATTTTTTAATGGGGTGATAAAAGTCGAGGTTGAGTGGATACTAACTCTCAACCTCACACTACATGCTAGCGTGATCTCAAGCTCGTTAGTCCTACCAGAGCATTTGTCATTAATCAGATTAACATCTTCACCGCAGTAGCTCTTATACCACGTCTAAACTATTCATTCAGTCATAACGTTATCATCATCACATACACAATCAATCTTTTTTATTGTCCAAAATCTAAGAAAATTTAGTTTCTTAAAGCTTTGCTTTAAATCAGTAATACGAGGACAAATCCCTAATGGTAACATTAATAATTCTTATTGTGAAATCTTACCGTAATAGTACCCCAATATCGTATAAGTATGGCGTATATTGTTATGGAGGAAGCCATAATCAACCCTTGACATACAAACCCTGGGAGCCGAAGGCTGGGTGAACCCTAGTCCATGCAAAGACTTTTGAAAATTTAAATAAACATGCAAATAAATGGTATAGTTATACAATGTAAAAATCAAATGTTAGACTTCAATTGGATAGTTGGATAATTACATATAAAGTTCAAAAACAGTTTCTTATTTATCACTGAATACGTTCTATTTTTGCGATTGTTTAATTATGTTTATAAAATCTTTCTTTTTATGCAGGTTGCTTAAGAATATATAGACACAATTTTACTGCTAAATTCAGGACACTATAATTAGGAAAAATGTGCCCAATATGTACATGTCAAACGCGTCAAACGAGAAAATATAATCTACATCTTTTTTAGACTTGTTTCTTCATGTAATATCGACACGTGGCCGCTCGTACCATGCTTTCGGAAATACACTATGTAAAAAAAAGGTGTTTTTATAATAATATATTTCAAACATATCAAAATCTGCGAAGAATTATCAATGTAAATAATTCCTAAGATAAACAATCCATTAGATATTATTCCTTTTTACCTGAAATCTTCGTTAGTTTTGCTATAACAGAATACCATATACTAAAAAAATTTTAAGTTTCTCCATATAGGCTTGTATACTGTTAATATTGTAATTATCAGACTTAGCAACTGTAATATATTTAAACATTACCATTCTTTTTTCAGTGTTTTGTAATCTAGTAGTTTTTTAAATATTTTATATCTCTTATATGTGTAAAATATTAATTGACAAATTTGCTATTACATGTAAATATAATATTTTTATGTATGTATTTGCGTTAAATTTTTACATGTTATACAATGTTAAGTTTGAGGAAGAAGTAGTATAAATTAAGTGGTTGGCCGCGAAATCTTTGGATTTTTTATAATCTATTGATTGTATTATGTGCAAATGTCTAGAATTGTCTAAACATTTTGGATGGGTCTATGCTACGATCGAGCAGGACACTGTTATGTTGAGTTATTTATTGACACGATTAGCTTTAGAATTCGTTACGGACTTGGGTACGGCTGAAAGTTAAGTATTTCGTTTCAAAACAGAAAAACAAACCAACCGTGCTCCACTCTATGACGATTGACGCATCGCAGTTCAACACTTAGCGGAAAGGCGACACCAGTTTAGGAAACAGATCCATGAACAATGAATTTTTGTGTAGCTTCCTACAAGGCTGACCTGTGAAAATTGAATCACGGGGTCTGTAGGCGTAGCACAATTAGGGATGATGCCCCGAACTGATCATTGGTCACCTGTCTATCGTTGCCAAAGGATTGATCTTTTCCCGATCTCTTGATAGAGATGCGTGGAAGAACGAAAGGCAGACTATTACGAACTTTCATGAGGGCACGAACTAATTTTGAATTAAACCCGACGAAACAAAGTGTATCGACATAACAATAGAAAGTGTAGTTCTTAAATGAAGGCGAAAAATATGGACTTTGAACTGGCTGAATGTTGGTCTTTGCATTTGTACTTTGATCTTGGACTTTGAACAAGTTGATCTTGAACGATGATCATAGATTTTGAATTTGTTGGATCTTCACTCTTGATCTTATACCTTTGTGGATTTGTGACTACAGTCGGGAAGGTGATGGGAAATTCAATAATTGCTGACCGCGGTTTGACTAGGAATTTATTGCGAGAGGGACGATACACCCGCGTAGCCCGCGTGTCCGCTCTCCACGAATTCTCTTACAGAACTAACTTACGAACTAACCATTCGCCCGTTAACGTATTCTCACAACAATCCCTCTTTCTTCATTCCCACGGTCTGCATTCGCTCTTAACTGAACTCAACACACTCACCCTACACGACACTCGACCCAGTCATCTAAACATCCACTCGACGCTATCGCGCAGCACGAAACCCGATATTCATTCGTACAAACATTCTTTCTTAAAACTAAACACATGGCGGAGACGTGGCACCAGCTTGTCGCCGCCACACCTTGATCTTGAGCTTTGCACGCCTTTATGCACATGATTTTGAACAGGAACTGAACTTTTGGACAACTACGAACATTATGTCTTATTTTATGTTTATAGAAAACAGTAATTATTAGTTTTCTATTAGATCGTTATTGTCTCTGAACCAACGACAATACTGGACTGGACAACGCTTGGAACAACAAAATTAATGCTAAAGCAAAATGAAGTCACTGCAAAATGGTGAAATGTTTTAAACATTGGAATATAACAAAAAAATAATAATTTCGTTAATCTAATATATCGGCTTTCACTGAATAATACCGTAGCAATTGAAAGACGTTTGGGAGTAGACATCAAAGCGAACCTACTGTGTTGAAGTTCCTAATACAGAACAGTCTCAAGAGTCGATACAGAGACGTTGCGAGAAACGTAGATATGATGGAGATTTCCTGAAGTGGAATAGATAATTTTATTCGTACAGCAGGTTTGCTACAGTTATAATATTGGAAAAAAAATTCAATAAGAAATATTGAATAATTTTATATTTACCTTTTTCCTTACCTCATATCCGATATATCGGTTTCATATATTTCAGGAAAATACCCATCGATACGATCCCATATTTACTTTCCATATGTAATACAATTTAAATGTATAAATATAGTGGCGTTTTATTGTTTTATGGAAATGAATCTTTTATTTCCTTCCTGTTACGTATAATCCGTCATGAATTTTTTATTTTCTTCGTTTCACAATGAAATAAAAAAAGCGTGAAGATATTTCAATTATTAAGCCAAATATTTTACTTTCAATAGATAGTACAGTATTATTACATTTGGCTTACATTAAATAGGTTTACATTGTTTCTAAATTCTAACAGAACATTGTTTAAGGAAATTATAATCTATTTTCAGACTTTTTATGTCAGGTTTACATAAGAAGGAACTAATACAAAGAGGGAAACAGTACTTGCCTTTGAGGAGCTTTGTTTCTAATGTATTACGTTCGTTTTCATAGTCTGGCCATTGCCATATAACACGATTTAGGTCTTGGAGTTCTGCTCTGCATTGGCAAGCACTGTTAGCTATAAAATTAACCCTGGCCAATGAACCGTTTAAATTATAGTAATTGGCTCGACATCTATTAACAAAAATCAGAAAATCTCTGGAGAGCACAAGACCAGTGTACCATGGCTTGCCTTTGTCCTTGTGATAAAATCTAACGTAGTTCGCACCTTTGACTAGACCTTTCTTTTTGATTAGGGTATTAGTGGACAATCTTGCTTGAATTTTGAGGTCTCTGGTTAAGTCAGCGATTGAAGCCTTGATATCTGGCGGAGGACTTTCTTTGGTCGCTTCTTTTGCAAGTGAGTCTACTTCCTCGTTACCGCTACATATATTGGTATCCAGATAAACTTTATAAAATTCTGGCCTTTGTTGTTTAATATAAACAATTACCATTTATTATATAAACAATTTAATTTAATATATGGTTACTGATACTATATTTCAAAGTTGGCTTCTGTAGTGATTTGATTGTACTTTACAAGTGGGTGAAGATGAGAAAGTTTGTAGCATTACTATATAAATTGACAATATCCAGTGCTCGGCTAATAGCGTAGATCTCTGCTGTGAAAATTGATGGGTGTTTGTCTACGCTAAATTTTTGGGAGATATTTAATTGTGGGCAGTATTTTGCGGCACCTACTGATTCGGAATTTTCTGGTACACTGCCATCGGTATAGATTCCAACCGTCTTCGGAGGGTTGGATTCAATAAAATCTCGTCACGAAACATTAGGGTCGAAAGAATTTTGTAATGATTGACCTAAATAAACATCACTACTGTGATAAAAATAGGATGTTTTTCAACAATCTCGAGGTCAGGCCGCGTTTCCAACAGATTAAGGAGGTTTTCAACTAACAGAGAGTGTTTCGTTCGTCTATTGGAAGAGATAGCAATCAAGTCTGTGTTGTTTTTAAACAGTATTTTGTTTGAAGTTGAGATTGTATAAGAGTAAAATTTGAATAAATATTTTCTAGGTAGAAAATTTACTCTATCCCGAAGGGAAATGACCCCAGTGCCAGACGAATTGTAGCAAACTGAATTCGATCTAAGCATTAGGTTTTTGTTTTTCGGATAATAAATAAAGCAATTACATTCTATAATTGATCTTATGAGACTACTATATATTAACAACAATATCTCGGGTGAAGCACCCCATGAAACGCCAGAAAGAAATTTCATAATATTTAGAATCCTAAAACATTTTTTCCTCGCATTATTTATATGAGCTTCAAAGTTCATGTCAAAGTCAAAATTACTTCCTAGAAATTTAACCCTTAGCACTCGAATGGCGACTGTAAGGCGCCACTGAAAACTGCTGTATCATTATTCAAAATATTTTTTACATTATTAAATTTCTTTGTATTTAATAAATTACTGAACATCTCAGTATTGTACGAGTAAATTGCACCATTTTCATATGTATAACATGGAAAAATATATATAGAAGGGAAATATTCTAGGTCGGAAGAAATGTTTCGTTTTGGAGTTAAAATACCTTCGCGTGCAAAGGGTTAACTGTTTCGCTTGATTTGATGACATGGTTGTCTATCATAATTCCGGTTTTACCAGGTAGAATGCATCTGTTATTAACACTAGATTTACGGGACCCGTCAAAATGACGGATTCTAATATTTTTAAATTACGAATATTGAGATTGTAAAAATGCATCCATGAGCAATTATTCATCAAATTGATTTCTTTGGATATATATTATTTTAAAAATGGCTACAATTTTGATCATTCATGTTATTTGTATAAAATAATGTAAACCTGGTGTTAAATTGACAAACACAGTTTTTTGAGGAGGCAGGTCGATGCCGACAGATTTCAGATTAGCATTAATAGTGTGGGTAACAGAGGAAGGGTAAACAGGAATGACTCCGGGGGTGTTTCCTCACTTACATATATTTGTACTTGTGTCCTAGTGCGAGAGACTTGTTGCTCTCAACCGTTCGCGACTCGCTCTCTCCGTGTCCTCTCCCATTGACAGTCAGAGTCAGACTGTCTAAAACCTAGGCGGAGTGGTAGTGGAAACTTCGTGGGAGAGGAAATTAAGGAGAGGAAAGTCCGCACGTGCGGAAAAAGGCAATAACGGAAGGATGTCATAAATAAGGAGGAAACGGGAAGGTTCGCCAGGGTCTACAGGGAACCTGTAACGGTTAGGCCAGCGTGGGTCTGGTTGTCAGATGTGGATGAGGACCCGCCCAGGATTGTGGATTGCCCACACCCGCGCAGACCGGAAATACAAAACAATGGGAAAGGGACAGAGAGAGAGTTTGGTACGCTTCCGGGGATTTCCGCGGCGTAAGGCGTAAAGGCGTCGCCAAGGCTGCTTCAATAGTATTAATGGATTGTTCGAGTAACCTTTTGCCATTGTTAATGGTAGGGGTGCTGCAGTAGACAGCAATGTCTTCTGCAAATTGCGATATTTGAACATTGTTTGGAATGTTCTTAATAACTTGAGCTACATAAAAGTTATATATTAACGGACTTAGAACTCCTCTCTGTTGCAAACCTTTCCATGTTGTTCAGGTGACAGTGCTTGTGGTTCCATCTATAGCGGTAATTTTCTTGCCAAACGTTATATGTTTGATAAATCTAATGACTACAAGAGAACAGTCTACCTCTGTTAGTTTCTGAATAAGCAAACTACAATCCACATTGTCAAAAGCCGTTTGAACATCTAGAAAGGCTCCTAGAGTGTCTTTACCTTGATTTTTTACGATGTCGATGCTGGTTAATGAAGAAACTGAACTGAACTGAATTGTCTGAACATGATCTACCCTTACGAAATCCTGCTTGAGACGTGGGTAGAATATTTTGATTTTCATGCCCCATTCTAGCCTGTTCTTCATCATGGTTTCAAAAAGTTTACATACGCATGAAGCCAAGGAAATAGGTCTAACGCACAATTTATTGGGTTTATCAATGAAAAACGTTATCAATCAAGAAAAGATATCGTTTTTCAAGGTACATTTCGTTGAATATGTCTAACAGGACCAGTTTAACACGTTGACTGCCATGGCACCCATATGTGGGTGACGGAATAATTTTTCTAGACTTTAAAATGAATTTTTACGTTAATATATTCATTGTACCAAATTTGATTAGGGTCTGTAAAACACAACAAAACGAGGAGGACAACTCAATATCATATATTTAATTTTTTTAATTTTTATTTTATTAAATAACTTACTTTGATTTTATGGAATTTTTGAGGTTTCTATTTTGGCAGTCAAAGTGTTAATGTTGCAAGGCAGAAGTTTTAGTGAGAGATAGTCTACGCCGTCTTTTCCGGGTGCAGATTTGTCATTTTTAAAATCCAATGCAAAATTAAATTCAGTGAAGTCGAACGGTTTGTCAAAGAATTGATTATGAAGCGCCTGTGGAAAACCATCTGGGTTGCAGGCAGCCCGAGGGGGAGCAATTTTATCTAAGCATTCATGTATTTGTTCTAGGCGTTGATCAGCAGACATTGTTTTATTCCCGGTATATATCCATTTATTTTTCCGTTTTTTGCAGGTATTCCAGAAGTATTTACTGCCTCTTCTAGTGTCGAACTCTGAAATAAATTTGTGAAAATACTCTTTTTTTTTAACTTGAATGCTTTCTTCGCGGCTGCAACGAGGTTTTTTATAGTTAACTAGGTCCGACATTTCATAAGTGTTCAAGTCAAACTCTTGACTTGTTCACATTCTTTGTCGTACCACGGTACTGACAATGAGTTTCAATGTATATTGTCGTTGACCGTCACCTTCGAGGGTGTGTTCTTTATAATAGTTTCGCAGTCACGCAGTCTAATATATTGAATTCGCGTGATAGAAACAGTTGGAAATTTTGTATCATTAACTCTTGATACTTATCCCAATCCGTTCTTGTTGAAGACAATCTATTTTTTACTTTTCTGTAAATACGTCTAGTTTTTTCAATGCGAATTTCTATATCGATGGGAAAATGGTCAGATCCAAGATTATCGTCCAAAATGTTTATCTGAGATTTCTCAGTTAAATCCGGAGTCGTAAAAATCAAGTCAATGTTAGATTTACTATTGTTATTTAAATCAACAAGTGTTAAAGTATCAGGATTGTACAAAAAGATGTTGTAACTTTATTTAATAGCTTATTAAGTTACAACATCTTTTTGTACAACTATCCCCGTTACTGTCATTATTTGAACAATTCCATGCTGTATTATGAGCATTGAAATCACGTACGAAGAGATAAAGTTGCAAGTCTGAGACTCCTTGCATGATTCAAACCCACTTGTTTTACCTTAAAGAGGGGCTCTGTGGTCAATAGAATGCTATTATGTTAATAGGTGGGACAGTGTTCACTAACCTAACGCTACGTGTTTCTGTGAGATTATTAAAAGATCTAATATTTAGTAATATACCATAGTTAATGCCACCTCCTCTTCTGCCAATTTTGTCTTTGCGGACCGTGTTAAAGCCTTTGAATGCTATTCTCATCTCCGGTTTGAACCATGTTTCGACACAAATGAAAATGTCAATATCTTGTAGTATTTGTCCCAACTCTTCTTTGCGTTGTGTGATGTTCCTGGCGTTCCAATATATGATGGGTAGCGCTGAGAAATTGTTATTACCGATAGTGTGTTGTCCCATTTTTTAGGATAATGCTAAGCTGAGCTTAAGGCAATGTCCTGGTCTGTGTTACCTTTGCCTATCTCAAGATGATTATAGTTGCCAATAATTTCTCTCAGAAAACTGTTCAAAGTGGTGTAGTCTAAGACATAGGTGTTCGGATGTTCAGTTACAATTTCTTTAATCGGTAGAGTCATTGCCTCAGTGTCGGTTTCTTGGTCGCTACTACCCGATTCTGTTCGCATTTTCTTCATTGTCTTCTTTGCTTTTGTTCGCTTATTTTTGTAATTTTGCTCCTGGCTAGTCTTGTTGTCGGTGTCATCTGATGCCAAATTATCATTGATTGCGATTCCCCTGGCGGTAGAACCTGACTCGGTAGTGGATAACGGCCTTTGTCATTCCTTTCATAGTCACTTGTTTCAGATTCAGTGACTTTATAACTGTCATCTGCAGCCTTGGCTTCTTCAGACGTATTACCTCTTGCCTGATTATACGATGTTTTTTCAGGCAATAACATCTGCATGATGTTACCATCATTTGGACATTGTTTGGCCAAGTGGTTGTCTTTTTTGCAGATGAAACATCTTTTACTATCTGACATCCAATGATAAATCCAGTAGTTGACGTTCTCATACTCAATGTGAATATTGTCGGGGAGTTTGGCAGCATCACTGGGTTCGATGTATATTTGACGCCGAAAACTTAAAATGTGTGAGAAGCCCGGTTCGTTCATGCCAGCCCTTAAAAATGTAAGGTGTGACGCACACCTGATTACCATAGCTGTCAATTTTTTCTCAATTGTATCATGCGGGATTATCGGACACACGTTGGACAGTATTATTCTCTTAGCCCCGGCCACGAGCGGACGAATCCGCAGTGTTTGAGCGCCGACGCTTATGTTTACGTCGTTGTCGGTCAGTTTTTCTACAAGGTGTTGGTTGGCGAGGTAGATACAGATTCTTCCATTCGCAATTCTAGAGGCAAATCTGATATTAACCGGTGAAATAACTTTAGTTACTGTTAATGTGAATTCTTTGATGGACACACCATCGATTGCATCCATGATCGCTTGTTCTTTAGTCGGGAATGTAATGCTTTGTGTCGCGGCTGCATACGTCAAGGGCACACTTTCTGTGGTTACTTTTGTTGAGCTCGTTGACTTGTTTGAATGAACATTACTGTACTCAGAGACGTTCATGCTTCTTAAGTTGTTCTCAAATGAGGCCCCCTGGTTGACGTTAACAATTCGGTTGTATGTAATTCAATATTTCGTAAACACTCGCGATACTGAACTGGACACTTCACATACAGGAACGATGTAGCGCTCTGTTTGCAAACACGTCTGACTCGTTCGACGGTTCGAGCCGAGGCGTATATTTGTTAGGCACTTCTAGACGGCACTGTAAATTCATTTGAAAATATGTACAATGTTGATATCGTGACACAATTTCCAAAGAAAATTTTAAACATGATATTTTCAAATCAATTTTGCAGCTTTCGCGTTCATTTTAATGATAGAACTGACATTCAACTTTAGATACACAAACAAAGCGTCAACTGCAAGTGTATTCACGAAAGTTTAATCATTTTACTCGTGTACGGTTTTGTAGCAGTACAAAACATTATTTTCACTCCTTTGTCTCGTGTGATATTCGCTATCAGAATGAATTTATTACCAGGGTGCGTTCCCTTTTCAAATTATGTTTTTCATCTTTATTGTATTATCTGCAGTAATTAATGGACAAACTTTGACGCATTAGTTTTCAGACTGAAATGGAAGAGAAGCATGGAAATCTTATCTTCTTATGCAATAAGAAGATACAACCCATCTATGTCTCTCTCCATTCATTTACATCGTCTTCGTCGTCTTAACCTTCATGGCAATAATCCTATTTACTAGAGTAATTGTGTGGAAATGAATATCACTTTTGCTCTATAGGACTACCTTTGTTCTTGTGAAGAGTATTCTTCGTAGCTTCGTAACTATTAGACTCCGGACCTTATGTGAAATACCAATTGTTTACACCAATTGCAAATTTTCTTTTAATATTTTTGTGAGTGATATTAAATTCTTCTGATGTTTTTTTTTTGTTTCCGTATTTCAACTATTTATTTTTGTCATAAACTCATAGAATCCATAGTTTAATAACTACATATGTAGGTAAATTTAAACTTTAAATTTTGACTGTGGTTTGACGAATGTACATAACAGTAAATAATGTTTTATAAATAGCGATCATTTTAAAACGTTCTTAGCAATCATTATAAATAAATACAAGCAGAATTATTGCACATGTTCAAGATTATACACAATTATTACATATATGTACATGTACCAAGGAAGTTAGACATTTTTTACACTAACAAGGAGAGAGATATCTATGTATTTTCAGAAATAATATTTAAATAAATATATTTAATTGAAATAACATTCAATATTCATTTATTTTTGTAACGTTTACGAATAAAGGATAGACATATTAAAAATAAACGCACAGACGATGATTTAGGACAGTTACCCATGTGTGCAAATCTGCAGGAAAACCGAAACACGTGATGTGTGAGCCATAAATTCCAGTCTTTACAGCGGTCCCTCTCGTGCCCTTTTTTTCGTCTGACCATCGCATCGTTTTTGTAAGTATGTTACGGCGTGCACTTTCGACATGCGTAATGCCCTTCCTAAACTTTTCAGAAAAATGTTGCGCAAGATCAGTGTTGTTCGAATCGCGGTAGAAAGAACATTTCTAAAGACTTATCAATTCAAATCTCACGGTTGCTTTGTGTTTTTAATAATCATATTTAAACTAATCACTAGACTTCGGATTAGTATACAAAATAAAAGTTGGCTGCTGCTATTGCAATGGACAGACGCCAGACAGATATTGTATTCGTACTTTAATCATTTTAACAAGTTGAAAATAAAAAGTTGGTGTTTTTAAATTATTTTAATCTCTCCACTGCTTGAAAGTGCACCTACTCCTGTTTGATACAAATGCATGAAATTCGCAGTATAGTAATCACATTAACTGATTGTTGTGATTTGTGCTCCAATGCAAGTGATATTGCAATTGTTATTAGTACATAGCTATGTGTTGGCAAATGTGAACAGTCATCGTGAGTGTAGACAAATTTCGCGGCATCTGTGTGAAGTAAGCATACGATTAATTTATCGGAAAGAAAGTGAAAGTGAAAGAACCATTTACTTGACCGCACATTCCTTAGGTTATCGTATACCTTCTGTGCCGTCCACCATCAGGAATGCAGTTCGTTGACCTGACCGTACCTCCCTTAGTTTTCGACATTACTACCTGAAGTCAACTGTGCAGTCCGTCTCCGAATGACATAGTGACACACATTTCGAAGCAGCAAAGTACATTTACGGCCGAAAAAGCGAGTTCTAATTATAAATAAATTTCTACTCCTTCTCTTGTCCACTGTATAAACCACGACGTAAAGTGGTGCCAAGTCGGCAAAAAATCCATTTTATAAATTTTCGATTTTTATAAAAAAAAAATGATATTCGTATAGCCTAATAGTGAGTGCATAACGCGCCAAAGTCCGATCTTTAAACAAAAATTTTTTATGAAAATATTCGCATGGTAAATAACCTTTTCTACTTTCCTGGGAATTCATCAGTTTCCAATGCGACAGTTATCTAATTACTCCGCCTATAATTGAATATTTGGGGGTCCAAAAATAATATGGGTTATTAAAAATTGCTTAAACTATTAAGTAACAAAAAAATTTTTCAAAATAATTTGTTAACATTAAGTAATATGGACTAACCTGAAGCCTCCTTGCGTTGCGCTCATTTTTTATTTATGGAGGAATACAACAAATCTTTTGAAAAACTTCGATCTGGAACTAATCGTTTTGGTGTAATATTGATCTAACTTTGTGTAAAAATTCTTGAGACCCTTCCAGACCCTTTCGCCGCAATTTAAGTTCAAATATAAAGTTTCAGAATTTCCAAGAATGAATCACGCGGAAGTTATGATTATTTCATGTTTCAGGTGAAGTTTTTTAGGGATATATCATTTATAATGAAGAAAACTGTGAAATAGTTGAAATTAAGTGTTTAAATAAAAAAAAGATAATAATAATTTCTTTATGTTAAATAAACAAATCTTTCGTTCATTAGTGAAATTTTTAAGGTATATATATTACATAATAAAAAAATATTTAATAACAATTTTTTATGTTAAATAAACAAAGTTTTCGTTCACTGGACCGCTGTCGTAAAAATGCAACAGGCATTTTTCTGACAGTGGGTTAATGAGCGTTATAAAAATAATTTATATAAGAAAAACAATTTTTATTAACAATTTTTTTATACATAAAGAATTAATAAATCATATGCATTTCACATTTTTCTTCAATATTTAGAAATATTCCTAAAAAAATTCACCTAACATATCAAATACACCGTAACTTCTGCACGATTCATTCTTGGAAATTCTGAAACTTGATATTTAAACTTAAATTGCGGCGAAAGGGTCTGAAAGGACCTCAACATTTATTACACAAAGATAGTTCAATATTATACCTTGCCAAAACGATCAGCGCCAGACCAAAATCTATTAAAGGATTTGTTGTATGCTTCCATAAATAAAAAATGATCAGAAAACATAAATTTCCGATTAGCCCATATTGCTTAATGTTTAACAAGTTTTAAAAAAATTTGTCTGTCATATAGGCGTACCTGTGGCAATTTCTCCACAAATTTTCAAACAAATTCGTTGGATAGTTTCGTTTTTACAGTTTGTTTTTGCCGCTTTTTGGTCATTTGGCACTACTCTGCGACGCAACACCAACGCTCCCGCTCAGTAGATCTTGCTGCTCATTGTCAGCCGGACTCTACCCGCCATCACACGTCGTGGCCGTGCTCTGATTGGTCTGTGTTCATCGTTAATAACTCCTTAATAAAGTCGAGGCAAACATTTTTGCAAAAGAAAATGTCGCTTCAAATGGCCTCAGGTACCACCCGTTCCGGAGTTGATTCAATTTTGGGACATCCTATATTAACGCAGTTACAATAATCTAAAACATTAAAACAAGTGAACAATATCATAATTTTATTATTTTTATAATAGACGGTTTTTTAACGTAGATACAGTTAATGGCAGTATTGTTTATTTCTGTAAAACACAAATAGAAGAAAAAGGTATTTCTAATAGTAGAATTAAAGTTAATTTGACATAACTTTTTTTCGTCAATAAGCGTCAAGGTAAAACTTGTTCCTAGTTGTGTAACACACTTTAAAGTACATACCCAAAGTGTTTTAGCTGCATAAACGTGCAAGGGTGTCACTGAGACCATTTTTTTGTCAGTCCAATAAGAATTCGTACATCTTTTAAAACAGAATAACGTTTTTACAATTGTACCAAACGACCTGATTTTTTGTGCACAATTAGAAGTATTGATTTACTAAATAACGTGCAAAACGATTAAAAAATGCCTTTATATTATTTTATTGCTATTTTTTATCTTGAAAAGAAAAGGTTTAAAAAATGCCTTTATTTTATTTGATTGCTATTTTTTAAAAAACTTGTTCTAATTCACCCCGTAAAGAAAATTTAAAATATAAGTTTTGTTAATCTATGTTATACACGTGATGAAAAATTCATCGAAATCAATTAATATACACACGAGCTAGAAGCGGTTAAAAGTAGTGAAAATCTTAGTTTCTTCCGACTTTTGGTCAACCTATGTTCAAATGAGTGTCGTTTTTTTACGTCAATCGATTTCGATGAAAGTTTCAGCACGTTTACAACTAACATAGATCTACAAAACGCATATTTTAAATTTTCATTGCGGACCCAAATACAAATGTTTTAAAAAGTGGCTGTTTTATTTTTACATGTAGCCTTACCAATTGCAATTTACTGAAAAATTTTTTTTGCACGTCATTTAGCAAACTAATGTGTCTAATTGGTCACAAAAAACAGATTGTGTGGCACAATTGTAAAAGAGTTATTCTTTTTTAAAGGACGTACAAATACTTAGAGCGAAACTAACTGTGCGAATGCATTGAAAATTATTGGACCGACTATTTTGTTTTTCGAAATTTTCATTTTATAATTACCGATCTCAAAAACCCTGGAATATAAACTTTTACATACACTAAACCTATAATTTTGATACTATCGTATTTTTTCTATATTTTACCTGTTCAGATCACTATGACGGATTAATATCACACCCTCCTCCCTACCAAAAAAATGAGCTTAATGCAGAGGTCCAATTAGCCCATTTTAGTTAATGTTCAACAACTTTTAAAAAAATTTTTTTGCCAAATAAACGTTATACCTGTGGCATGCATTCCACAAATTTTGGAACTTTATTGGATATCTTGGTTCTTACGGATTTATTTCCGCTTTTTGGCCATTTAGTATCACTGTGCGACATGAAGAATTGTCCCTTCAATTTTTGTGTACGTGTTGCTGAACATCTGGGACAGCAAGCAAGCTATATTTTGGAATGGGAGGACAACTATGTACCTACTTGTACGAGTTTCTTATGAGAAATTTTCCTTTCCAATAGAAACAAGGCAATGACATTCGATGAATATTAGATAATATTCGACATGAATAACATTCGACTGCTACATACTCGCAGATAAATCGAGCACAACCGGACCTTTTCAATTGTTATTGCATAGACACGGATCACTTCGAATTTCAAACACGTAAAATGCAATATATTATACTGAAGTCCAATCGTATTGATTATTTTTTATTTAATCTGAAGACATATATTTAAAATAATTGTGAATACCAGGTGTTCGCTAAACACCGCTTACAATTAGTGCCAGGACGAGAAGATATGTCATGTTCTATTCATTTCCAACGAAAGATATCGCTGCTCAGTCGACAAATTCATGGTCTACCAGATAACTTTATGGGACCTATAAACTCTTGGCCCACTCAAACTATTAAATAAACTTTATTTCAACGTCACTCAAAGCGATTGTCGTGGATTCCTTTTATACAGGGTAAGTCTCGTAACCTGACGACTTCGGATAACTTAAGTTATTTCTTGTACGAATAAATTTTTTAAATAGTTGCATGGTTTTGAGGAGGGCCTAAAGTGCTACAATCTGTTTTTTTTTTGTTACTTTTTTATCGAACTATGGAGGTCACCTTCAGTTTTGTTTTTTAATGTAATGCCCAATATTTGTTCTCAAATTCTGATAAAGTACCAAATGCTTCATGAAAAAGTATTACACTAAATACGGCATACAATGAATAATTCCCAAAATATTTGTAAGACTTTTATTGTAAGCAATTATGAGTAATTATGAACTTTTTCTAGTGTTTTTGCAGATATTATGGCACACGCGTTAACAACATGTTCTAGCATATCTACGGCCAGCGTTGTTAGCTGAAAATTTGAGAATATCTCACTAGTTATTAATTTTGAGCCCTATTTGGTATAATACTTTTTTACATAGAATTTGGTGCTTCCGATTTCGAGAAAAAATATTGGGCACTTTATTTTAAAAAACTCTAGATGACTCTCGTATCGCGATAAAAACCAAAATAACAAAAAATAAATTACATTACTATATATCCCCCTGGAAATCATGCAAATTTGTTTGAAAAACTTTTTCATACAAAGAATAACAAACTTTGACGAATTCAAACAAAAGTTATTTGTTATTGACGACAGAATTATGTGTTTTTCGGTGAAAATGTGGGGATTAAGTAACGTACTAATCGCTTAAGGTGAAAAGGACTATACAATGGAGATAACAATCCTGTAAATAAAAACGTGAATAACTAAAAAATTAAACTTTTACCGTAATACAATCGAGAAACTTGAAAATCATTGACACAATGGTGCTTACTTTGATCAATGAGTTCATTTAGAAACAAAGTTGCGTTTGTTTAATGTTACTGTTCAAAATCGGACAGTTCATATACAACAACCTTTTACTTCATATATTTATTTATATTTTTAGATTCTACGGGATTTGTATGATAATATGAATCCGGGTAAATAAGTTTTCTCCTCACATTACTTCATTTATTTTTGATCGGCTAAATTTCAACTTAGGGGCCCACAAATTTTTGACTTTTTTTATTTAATCCCGTAGATTTTTATGAGAAAATTCCGAAAATCCAAATTTGAACATTAGGAATCACTGGTCCAAAAGTTATACACGTTTGAAGTTAAGCGATTTCAAACGTTTTTGACAGTTAAGAGCGTTGCTTTATACTTATATAATCATCTGAACGGTAATTATACACAATTATTTCTGACGCAGCTATGGCAGCATAAGTCATCATCATAATACTAAAGTCCAATTTCACGTATTTCAATACGCTTCACAGTTTTTCAAATTGAATGTCGTTACCGTACGTTTCCAATTTTCCTCTTTCTTTATTTTTTCCAATCTTTAGTGGTAACTTGTAATTGATTTTCATGTATACTAAATAAATGTAATAGTGATTACTAGATTGAAGATCTTTATTTAATTCAAATCTTTATTTCTTTATATATTTCTATCGGTCTTTATTTATTTCAAATAAATATTTTCTTCTTCCTTCAATGATTTTAATGAGTAGAATTAAATAATAATTAGAATTAAATTAAAATCGCAAAATTGACAGTCTAGTTCTATTACATTCAAATCAGAAAGTTTAACCAGATGTGCGGAAAACGAATAATCAAGATTACACTGTAGTAGAGAAAGTTGTTAGGATTACAAAGTCGTATCTCTCGAATGGAGTTTTCAATTCACTTTCGAAACAGAGGTTGTTCAGTGGGCGAGGAGGCATGCATGTGTATTTTGTTTTCTTCTATTACCGTCTGTCTTCTTCGGAAATACAATTCGACGGTCCCGGGGGGGTTGCGAAACTACGATAAGAATTGCCGAAAGACCAAACCGAGTATCAGGCCGAAGGGGGAATAAAATAGAATCGCTACGAAATTGTCTTGGATGTCATTCTAGGCATTTATTTACTGGGTGTACGATTTGCCGGCAGGGTAGTCCCTTTTCTGTTTATGTGTTTATAGGTAGGAGAAAACTTTGGGCAGATGGATTGGATTTTTCGAAACGAGAAGGCGAAACTGTTCACGGTTTCTACCTCGATCAATATCTATTGACTGGTTCCAGAGGTAATATCAGCCATCGTTCGTTACGAAAAAAAAACAAAAAAGAAAAATTACATTTTTGTCCAGGAAGATTTTTTGCGGAAAGGATATACAGCCAAGGAAAAATGCATGGCGTTTAGTGCCTACAATGTCTCACTTGCCCAGTGAGAAAGCGAATTCATTTTTTAGAAAGATGAGCTTGGCGGATGGATAGCTTCGGCAGTGTAATATCCGAAGATTGAGGTCAATTCTGTAATACGGCATTGAATACAGTTTTATTACATTCAAAATATTTTCAACGATTGGAGAAGTCAGGGCAACAAACGGTCATATCATGAAACGTTTGTGACTGTTTGTTGCCCCGAAGATTAGAAACTCTAAAACTCTAAGTGGACAGTCAGGTCTAAATCGAGTTCACGGTACTTTTCCCCGAATTTTTTTAACAGCTCTGACTGTTTGTTGCTCCGAACGAGTGCGACAATCTAAGTGGACAGTCACGTCGAAATCGAGCTGACTGTTTGTTGCCCTGAGCTCTTCGATTTAAATACGACGTTATTAACGCATTCAAACTATGAGTGACTACAGCGGTAAACAAAAGGAAGTTTCAAATTGGAATTTCTGTGTATGAGTATTAATAACTATAGGACTAGATGGTTTTCCAAATGTTGATAACATTTATCTAATCTGGGGCACCCTTGTTTTTTCATCTGTTTCCACACAATGGCTTAGCAGTCCATTTTGTTCGACTCGTCTGTTAGGGATTTTTTAGGATGCTGGGACTTTTTCTATAACGTTATTTTATTTGCACTGTAGGCTTACATGTATAGAACTATGCATGCGGTCACTCTGTTCATCCGTCATATATAGCTGTAGCATGCACACACAGGCGTCTTCATACATTGCACACATTACATTGTGACGAATCACTCACAACGACTCACTTATTTGCTACTACTCACTCACTTACACTCACTTACAACAACTGCGTATTACATAAAATACAGAACATGGCTATAGGATATGGTATCTGTATATACTATACGGTACAGAAATATACTAGAGTATACACGATTATACTAGAATATACTAGAATATATTAGAATATGTTAGGATATACTAGAATATACTAGGATATACTATAGTGCATATATACATATAGTGCCTATTATAGTACAGATTTTTCGATAATTCTCTTCATTTCTGTAAGTACATTGACTTCAACTAACGTCTGCATCCTTAATTACACAGATTAGTAGGAATAATCAAATTGGTCTTCCTATCTTCTATGTCCCAATTATGAACTTGGGCTTCAGATGCGAGATTTTCAGCGGTGGCCACGGGTTTTTTTCACGTTTCTTATAACGTAATCTCACAATCCATTTTTTATTAAAACTTGGATACACCAAGTATCGTAATTGTCTTTATTCAGCTTTCCAATTTTAGTTGTAGCCACTATACCGTTTGCCATTTTTATTTTTTGCTTAACTTGTTATATTTTTACACCACGTGCTTAACCTCACGTTTCGGATTTTCAACAAGTTTATACTTGGAACTAAGATATTATACTTATCTCACTTATTTTTCATTCTGGGCTCATAACCTGTTAAATTTAAAAGCAGAATCTACTTATAATATATATACTTTTACATAAAGTTAACATAGAAACACGCCTTGGTAGTGCGCGGGACAAAATCAGAAGGAACATTGTAAGCAACGCACAGGATTGGCAACATAAAATGTGGTGTGCAAATTAAACACACTCCAACGATTCGGGTCGTTTGTCATTCAGCAATATATCGACACACTTCAAAGATTCCATTCAATTCCTTGAGGAAAAAAGATTTTAAAAATTCGAGTGGCCACCACAACTCCCAGATGCTAATCACACTGAAAACCACTGGACAGTTTTAGATGAGCATGTACCTTTATGTGCTCTCACTAATAAGAAAAACTAGATAGCACGTGATGTCTTAAAGACGTCTTTTTTAGGTCTACTTTAGGTCTGAAGGTCTTACGTCCTAAAAAGACGTCTTTAAGACGTCTCTGTGCTATCTGGGAAGTATTTCTTTGCAAACACTTCGGAACTCTTCAAACGAAAAGAATTGAATAGAACTGTTTTCTCTTGCAACCAACGCTGAAACATTAAAGTTCAACAAATACAATAATTATTGTCCCGTTTGAAATTATCACAGACAAAGAAGTTCTAATTATTGTAACTATGGTTATGTAATAGCAAAATAGGTTCTACAAGTAATACAACTAACGACATGTTTGGATATCAAACTAATAATCACAAAAATGTAAAATTAAACTTATTAGGTTGTTGCAATTGCAATGACCGTTTTTCATATTTGAAACTTCCCGTCTTTGCAGTTTAATTTTTCAACGACAGATGGCGTTGAAGTTGTACAATGTGGAATGTACGTATCTCGTACATGAATTTGCACGTATAAGTTTACGGAGATTGTACAGTGTGTACGTGATTCAAAATCGATTTTAGTTCACCATGGAAAAAAAGGAAATTCGTATAATTTACTTGTATGAGTTCAAACTTGGACATACTGCGTCTGAAGCAACGAAAAACATTAATGCTGCTTTTGGTGAAGGTATAGTAAGTGATCGGACCATAAGGCATTGGTTTGAAAAATTTCATAAGCCGGCGACTATTGAAGATTCAGGTTTAACGAGTCAGCTGTGACTACCTCTTATCAGAGCGCGCACCTATTTATGTGTCACGAGAATCAAGCGATGAGGGATATAGTCGCTATGACACAAAATACTGCCATTTCTCCATGACGAATATAGCCGTCAAACATAGCTGACTGGTTAAAGCGTTAAGCGCAGAGCTTGTAGCTATGGACTTTCCGTTGACGCTGTGAGTAACCGTAAGTTTGTATATAAACAGAGGTCACCTCTCCGAGTCGACCGACACGTCACCTAAACGAAAAGCCTAGTGTCGGTCCTCGTGGACCGACGTAGCGCTTAACGTGTTGAAAGAGATACTTGAAAGGGATTCGCGTCTAACTGTTCAGAAAATCGCCGAGAGAACCAATATACACTATTCAACTGTCTCTCGACATCTGAAGGCTTTGGGAAAAGTAAGAAAGTTAGATAAATGGTACCCTCATGAACTCACTGAAAGAAGAAAGATGTGACGTCTGGAGCTCAGTTCTTCATTACTTTTTCGACAGAATAATGAAGGCATATTAAACAGGATAATTACTTGTGACGAAAAATGGATTCTCTACGACAATAGATGACGTTGTGCGCAGTGGCTAGACGCAGATGAAACTTCAAAACATATGCCGAATTCGAACCTTCATCTGCGTAAGATATTGATGTCTGTATGGTGATCAGCAAAGGGTGTCGTACATTACTCGTTTAAAAAAAAAGGCGAAACCATAAATGCTGACAAATACTGTCAGGAAATTGATATATTGTACGAAAAACTGCGTGTTCAACAGCTAGCATTAGTCAACAGATGTGGTGTATTATTGCTTCACGATAATGCTCGGCTACATATTGTGAAACAAACTGCAAAAAATTCGTCTGACCTGTCACTTACTGATTACCATTTTTCCAAGCACTTAGATGACATTTTGAATGGAAAAAGATTCAAAGAAGAATGTGCTGTAAAAATTGCATTTGGTGAATATATTGCCTCAAGTTTATTAGATTTCTTCCAGAACGGCATTGGGGCACTTGTATCACGATGGAAGAAGTGCATTGATGTCTATGAAAATTATTTCGATTAATGGAATATGAATAAAGTTTGTAAAATAAAAGTTTATGTTAAAGATTCAAAAACGGCCATTTCATTTGCAACAACGTAATACTTTTGTCCAATCACAAAGTTTCTTTTACTTATTTCATTGTTTTAAATAAATTATCAATTTTCTCCCCGCTTTGTAGTTTTCTCACTTACATTATTTTATAATTTTAAATATTTATGAAAAATGTCATTGTTGCTTTAAAATTGTAAAAAATTGTAAAATTTCCATTTGTAAAAATTTTCCTTTGTCTGGCATTGCAAGCTCGGACATAGAGAAAAGCAATGGTACTTTTAAAAGCAATAATAACAGGTCTTCTCCTAAGCAATTTACATTGTGTTAATCTACAAATTGTAAAGAGACTTGAAAGTTAGTTTTCTTTGTAGGGCTTGTTATCCATATATGGGATGTGGAACTGTGAATGTATTAATAATCGTTGTGAAGGATTGGAAAAGATTGATTTCATAGTACGTCCATGTTTTTAATCAGTTATCAAAAAGTTTCTATGATTTTATTTGTTACCCAAACTTTGTAAAACGAACAATGTTTAAATGTTTATAGAACTCGTTGAAATAAGATATATGTAAATACTAACTTTGTTGAGAAAACTCGATAAATGTCCCACTGTTTTAAATTTGGAAACTTTTGGGGAAGTACTTAATTCACTGTTTTGTGACGATATTTTAATTGCAATTACTCGAATACGGTGATTGAAAATGATAGTGAACTTTGTGGTTCACGGTACTCTTCCCGAAGTGAAAAGGTCTAATGTTGTTCGCATTTATAAAATTTCAAACTATGTCCGATCCCCTTACAGTCGGCTGTAGTTTTTCTCTACTCCTTGGCTTACTCTGCATTGTCCGCCATGAATAAATATATTGTACTTGCTCTCACCAATAAATATTCTTCAATTTTAACATCTGCTTGGGATGTTAACATGTTTTGTTTGTTTAAATATTTCGCACAAGGTGTTAAAATATTTTCATCAGAAGAGATGGTACGAATATGAGACAAGGTAGAAATATGAGACATCAAGTTATCGACCTGTAGACAGTACCGACAGTTTTGGCAATGACTATGCATTAACTATTATGTCGACCAAAACACTCTCCTATGCCAACCGTTCTCGATAGGGGTTGTCTTTTATTATACCACAGTAATCGTAGTTTTCTTATATCAAAGATTGTGTTTTAATTATAATGTATAATAAGAGAAAGTGATTAAATATAATAATAAGTAATAATTAAAAATTGCGCGAGTCCAGAAAACGCAGTTTATGTATAGAAGTAAAATAAAATAAATTCTTTTCTCTCAAATAGCACATTTCGACCCTTTTTATATTTGTTACCATGATCTCAATAGATGACATTTGCATATTTCACTATATGAAACTACATTAACTTTGGTACATTTTGAGACCAGTTTCCTTGAAAAAAGCATGTACGTATTTTTAACAAACTTTTAAAACCAATTCATGTTAGGTGCAGTTATCCCATATCTCAATTTAGAATCCTACCTGTATTAAAGATTATTTCAGATTCATTTAGATTAATTCCACTCATTTTTCGCAATAATTTTATATTTATACTATGTAGAATAAAAGTAAAAATCTTGTATAACAGGCAATGTGCTGTAATATATGGCAAGTACTGAATTTTTATTAAAGCCTGTATCTATTCATGGAATTGAATGTTATTTTTGTTACTCACAATTTATTCTAAAGAGTTGTACAGATATTCTAAACTTTATTTATATAATGAATAAAATTCTAGAAATTATTCATTTCATACAAATGCAATGAAAATGAATTTACACTTTGTGAAAATTAATTGGATTACGGAAACTTCGTATATTCACTGATAGAATCTATTCCGCGTCAACGGGTCCAGCAGATTTATTATCTTATTGGTCATTTTATCGCCCGAGGCCAGAATTGTACGAGGTGAATTTTCCTCGTTGGTTGGGTTCAGGCAGTTGCAAGTTGCATTGGAACTTCGCGCAGACACGTCTGAGCGTAGCCATAAAGCCCAATACAACTTGCAACCGCACGATAGAATCCGCCTCGTCTAACTTTACTCTTGTACCGTCCTTTTTTACGAGATGAAATTGACTTTTCTGTGTACTCTACTTTCTGTAAAATAGTCCATTAAAATGCGAATTTATGCTAATATTAACAGTTCACCAGCAGCGCCTTTGACATTTTATTATAAATTCACCCAAGTTATATTGAATGTTCCAACAAGTTCCAATCTCCTATTTTTTCCAATTTCAATACAGCAATCATTCCATGACTAGAAGATTCTCGTGATTCCACCGAGTAACTCATAAGTCGTGAAATAACTTAAAGTTGTTCTAACTGTTTTATTTGTGACATAATTACAAGTCCAAACCATTTTAGCACCTAAGTGGTCGGAAAATGTTATATACTTAATAATTTTTGTTAAACGACAAAAACAAAACAATTCCAAAAACACGCATCCCCTATTGTGGTGCATAGAACACGTAGAGAAAGTTACATAAATATGGATAAACAATTAATAAGGAATATTGCACAAAAAGTTGAATTTTTTAAAGATTGTCTAAACGAATAATTTTTTCTGAAATCTTTTTATATGACTACATTTCTTGATCGAAAACACACAAATTAAAAAATAATCATTGTCCTAGACCCCCCAGTTCTCGATGCATTTGCAAAAATAGTGTTTTTGCCACCAAGTTAGAGGGCTATTTTCATCCCCTAGATATGGATCGTTGCAAATAAAAGACAATACGTCTCAAATATTTTTCAGCAAACTATATCCTGTATAAATTTCATTAAAATCGTCGTGTTACACGTGGGTAATGGCCCTTATCAGCATTCCTGGGGTTAATAACAGCAATTTCTTACTTTTGCTATTCTGGATGATGTTCAGCAACTGGTTTCTCTTATGGCAGTTGCGAATCGTTATCCAATGACTGCAAAGAGAGAACCATTTTCAAGATTCTGTATAGACATACTCTGTGTTGATTATGGTTATAGTCTCTATAGGTTCTATAATATACAGCGTGTCCCGAAGTTTTTTATGTAGTTGAAAAGAGTGATTCCTAAGATCATTTGAATTAACTTTTTCCTTTACGAAAATGTTCCCCGCTGCTTTGTTCAGGAATTATTGTCGAAAAACATAGACCAATCATTGCGCGGCTACAGCAGTCGCGTTATCCGTATACTCCACAGTGACCTTCAAGGTCACATAAGGTCAGAAATGGAAGAAACACTGTGAATGTTTCGTACTAATGTGTTTACAAGTATTCTTTATTCACTCGAATCAAATGATATTGTTATCGTTATCAAAGTGTTTACTTCTAGTTTCTAAGAAAATTTCAATATTTCCTTCGAAACCGATTAGTAATATCGCATACATATATATATTGTTGTTTGATGGACGAGAAGGTGGATATGGTACGCATTTATTACCAGTGCAATTTAAATAAAAAACAGAGTAAATTGAAATACCTAAAAGAATATCCGGACAGAGTGCAACGAAATGAGAATCAGTTTGTTCTGCTTCCAAAGCGTTTGAAGGAAACAGGGTCTTTGCAAAATAAGTTTCATAATCGGAAATGTCTTTTTCTGAAGATAAAAGTACGATATCGGTATGAAAAGTAGTTTCCGCGTGTGATATTCAGTGTTGGCATAAAAGGGAGCATTCAAACGAAGGTGTTCCGACCGTTGGTGATCGTTCCAAAATTGTTTTCGCGTAACGAACGCGCGATCGAGCGGCTGTTGTCTCGCTCGCGTAAATAGCCGTGTCACCGGCGACAAACACGTCCGTTTGAATCTCACCTCACGAGCAAAGGTGAACCGAATTCATCTAACAGGACAATAAGATCAACCCCTCTTCCGACGTTTAGTGCGTTATCGTGCGCGAACGAACAGGCAGAATACGTTCATACTTCGCAGCGCTCGCTTGCATTCAGACGTCGCTCTCGTGACTTATTTCCAATTATTCATTTTCTCGCGGCATCGTCGCTTTCTATCTCGATCTAGTTTATTTACGCTACATTTCTGTGTTTGTGCTAACGGTGTGGCCTAGTCGTGTTAAAACCAATTAAAGTGTCTTTAAACAACCTTCGCGTTTCGCGCAAATCACCTGCCCTCTCCGCCACTTTCCTCAGCCCTCAATTCTGAGTGGTCCCGGCATCAGACACTCGAACAATCGTTCAAGCCGAAACATGTGGTATTTCAGTTGGCTCAACTAATACTATCTTAAAATTACATAATTACAAACCCTTCAAATACCATAAAGTACAAGAGCTACAAGACAGTGATTTACCGCGGCGTACTGAATTTTGTGATTGGTTACTTATGAAGAACCGAAAGGACTGTAATTTTTATAAAAAAATTCTTTAGACAGATGAATCAAGCTTCGATAACAATATGATGACAAATACTCATAATGTTCAAAACGAAAACCCAAGGGTGAGAAGGGAAACAAGTTTCTATGTGCAATTTCACATATGTGTATGGTGTGGCATAATTACCAATGTGCTATTAGAACCTAATTTTTATAGTGGAGTATTAAATGATCAAGGATATTTAGAGTTTTTAAATACAGAATTTAGAGACTATTAGTAGTATCTGCCACTGAATATTACGCACGATATGTATTTTCAACAATGCGGAACCCAACCACATAACAGCAGAATCGTAAGAAATTATCTGAACGACACGTATCAGGGCCTACAGATTGGAAGTCAAGTGGACTGTCAAGTGGTCAGCAAGATCTCCAGATTTATCACCCCTGTACTTTTTGTATGGGGTGCTATATGAGCATTCATGCACATGGAAGTCATATTGAACATTATTAGTTACTGTAACCTTAACAATAAAGAATACTAGTAAACTCATAGGTATGAAGTATTCAAAATGTTTCTTTCATTTCTTGAAGATCACTGTGCAGTATACAGATGTACTAGACATACACTTTCATGTGATATTAAAAAAGTATACAGCATTCCATTTAAAAAATTGAAGGTCACCTTCATATATAACAAAATAGTACAGATATGAAAAAAATTACATTCGCCATTGTGCTGTTTATAAAAAACAGAACTACTTTTCCTGTTTAATTTTTTCCCTATTATTTACTATTTACAAGAAAAACATTGGCTAATAATAGTGTGAATACCCTGTATGTGTATATGCAGTCTGTCCCACAAACTCTGTCCATTTGAAAACTTGGTTATTCCAAACAATACAAGAAAATGTTGCTTACAGAATTTGTAGGGTTTGTGAAACCACATAATATGGTATAAATAATATTCTTGTATCTGGGAGCGTAGAGAAGATATAGATTTATGACGTCGGGGTCACCTTTGTTTTTTTTTTTATGGAAAGTTCAATTTTTTATGCTCGATTTCGATAGATTCGCGTATTTTGAGTATAAAAATACTAAAGTCTATTTGTCCTAAAGCTTACCGTTGCTGAGATAGTTGACTATTTTCATTCTATTACTTTCATTATGGAACGTATTCGAACATATACTCACTACGTCTAATGTAAACATTGGTAGGCTTTCGACGTCTCTCAATGTCAGTCAGTTTCTCAGTTAGATAAGATAGTCAGTATGAAATTTTCAGTCGAAGAACAATTAGAGATGCTTCTAAGTTATGGAGAAAGTAAGACAAATGCAATTGTGGCTTGAAATTTGTACTGTGAAAGATATCCAAACGGCATGTACCCTTCACACAAGATTTTTTAAAGTTTGTGTAAAAATTTAAAAGAATCTGGAAGTCTCGCTGTTCGTAAGACGAATCTTAAAAAGCCTGTATGTAGTGAAGATAATGATATTAATGTTGTTACAATGGCACATTATAATCCTCATTGTACAGTGTACGTCAAATTCAGCGTTAATCTGAAGTCAATAAAAGTAATGCATTACGAATTCTCACTCGTCACAAACATCATCCGTACCACATTAGCCTTCACCAGAAATTACATGACATGGATTATGTAAATCGTGTTAGATTTTGTGGATGGGCTCAAGAGCAGGTACAAATCAATCCATTTTTCTCTTTAATACTATTGTTCGATGAGGACAAGCATTGGGCGTGTTAATTTACATAACACGTAGTATTATTGAAATGCATTATTATTGAGAAATTGATCATCAAAGACTGATCCATTAATGTGAGGTGTGGAATCGTAGAGCAACAAATAATTGGGCCTTATTTCATTGACAGTACTTTTATTGGTAAAAAATATGATACGTTCTTAAGAAGCACATTATCAACAACTCCAAAAGTCTATAGTGTGTTCACGAATATTGTCCGCCAACATTTTTAGAAATACATAAAAAAAAAAATAGAAATACGTCACGAGATGGCAAGATATATTAAATCTGAATATGTTATGCTGCATATTTTTTCAAATCTCTGATAGAAAATCCCGAAAGGCGAGCAGCGAGCTCGACATATTTATGAGCATAAAACCCGAGTTTGGTCAGCCGCTTGTATGTACAGAGTGTCAAAGAAATAGGTTTGGTATCGTGTTTTACTGCTACTGATTTTAAAAAGTGTCGTACAAACACAGCTCTGAAAATTCTTCTTTTCCGATGTGTAGGCATTAAAGATCGCTGTTTTGAACGTACATTAAAATACAGGTGTACACGTGAATTTTATGTATTTATGAGAAAACTGAACAGGCGAGATACAAAAACGTTGAGACATTAAACGAATTTAAGAATGTCATTGCATTACTTGCGACTTATTAAAATGTTCAATAAATGAAAAACATTTGTATTTAATTTCTGTTCTCTACAATTGACTTGGAAAGTTTTTATTTTGATATCACATAGCACCATTCGGAACATGCATACGAGTAAAACAGAGATGTAGTTGAAATTAAAGAAACGGAAAAATAATCACATATGGAAGTTTCAAATTATATAAAATCATATAACAGGTACATAATAGTATTATTTATATATGGATCTCTTTTTCCTTTTTATTTAATCACCATTTTGTGTACGAAACAAAAAGATAACTAAAACATAATGATATGTACAATATTTCCGTGAAATATAAGCATACGGGTATCCGTGAAATAGAAGTGTCTACACCAGTGTCGCCAGATGAGTGGAGAGAGCACGAATTTAGGGGAAAAACTTACCCTCCATCTACCAGCACCGGAGTATGCATGGCAAAGACAAAACGCGTCACATGACCGGGCTGCAGCGGAAGCGTGGGGAGTAGCACGATAGAAGGGGAAGTTAGAGTGGGAACACAAGTCTTAATCTGACAAGACTGATGTACACGGGTACACGTATATTAAAAATTACAGGAATTGAAATCCTGGTTCGTTTACTACACGTGTACACACATATTTAACACGTTGACGCCGGCATGCATCACCAGTGGGTCACACGAACAAAAGCGCGATTTTAAGTCAAAAATCGTGAAAAATGGCAATTTTCCCACTTGTAATCGTTTATAATTCGTAAACGAAGTAACCAATATTGGTGACATTTTCAGTACGGATATAATTTATTCGAGCGAATCAAACACATTCTTTAAGTTTTCAATACAGGATCAGATAAAAAAGCTTGAAAACCAACTTTTACTATTTCTTTTGCGATTCCAATGAATTCAAATTTTTCTCAAAAATTTTGTACACCTCGTCTAATAAACTAATCATTCTAACTTCTCAAAAACACTAAAGTTATTTGGACTAATTTGAAAAAAGTTATGCTGTTTCAAATAATATGTAATCAGTTTTGCTCCTTACTGTAAATACTATAATGGCTATCAGACGTAGAATTTCAAACGCTTTTGTCATTTCTCAATTCAAATCAATTATTCAAAACATTCACTTTCTCTAAGCGTATAATTTATCGAATCAAAAAGGCAAGGCGTCGTTTTTGAACAACAGTCTGCCAATAGAGATGCCGCGCTTCTCTGATGTTCTCGTTGGTTCGTTTATGTGTAAAATATCTGTCCGCTTCATATTGAAATAAATCATTCTGATAGCACCATCTTCAAACATTAAGACACATACTGGCTTACTACAAACGCACTTTCATCAACGTAGACATAACTTACTCTGACATGCTATTTACACTTGGCAAAATAAATGACAACATTGTTTGAAATTCTTCGCCAGATAGCCATTCTAGTAAATTTTCGCTGTAAGAAAAAAGTGTCTATGTTTTTGAAAGAAAGAGTTTCCACATCAATGTGTACATGACTTATTTTCATCCTCAGGAGTAGGATATGTTACCAAAGTTTGGTCTTTTATTTTCTCGGCACCCTGTATATGAACCGCCACGGATAGAACGTGCGTTCCATTGGTCTTTCGCGATACAGCTCGTTCCGCTCGGCGATGAAATTTCTATATTTCTGTGCTCCTGCTTCCTTTTGAAATTGTTAAAGAATTCAATTTAAATTACAATTTTTTAATTAGCACAGCTATTTTTTTTAACGCAGCGAGATAAGACCTAATTTCTTATCTTACGTCATGCGAGATACACAACGAGTAAGATTTGGAACGTGAGAAAATTACGAGTAATACTCGCGATTAATTTATTACGAGTGTATTTTTATTAGTTACTTCCAGATATTTTCAATCTTGGCTTCGAATGTGTCTAATTGCTAGACATACTGTAATAATCATTATTTTAATCGAAAAATAATCGTATAGTGGAAATATTAAATTTCCTGATGGCGATTATTTAGAAAAGTTTCTTCTAGAATGAGTTTTCTTCTATAAAATTCGCTTATTGTATCATTTGTTATTTGATAAAAAGTTATTTCACTTTTCTGAGCGAATCCTCAAACAAGATTATGCTGGAAAACTCTTGAGATGCCCATCTTTCTTATGATATTGTTACACATTTTATTATATTGGAATATTTATGCATAGATGCATAAAAAGTAATAACATTTTAACGTGCTGTACAAAAATTAGCATTATTTTTTATTTCAGTTTCTTTAACATGTACACGCAATTATACGAATTCCTCTAAATTAAATTTATATAAAAATTCTTCTAAAATTAAATTAAACTTGAAAATTCCTCTAAAATTAAATGTAAAATTAAATTATTATGCAGTCGACACAGAAAATAGAACTAAATAGAACTAATAGAACTAATAGAACGAAATAACGTTTCTGCTAACTTAAATACATGAGGTTACAAGCTAAACCGTGGTTGGTTAAGAATTTTATTCCGTGGACACGATTTTTGAGAACTACTGTTGGTTGTATTATTCATAAAGTGAGATCGTTCCCGTTCCGTTGACTACTGACTCACTCGCAACATTATCGCTGAATTTCTGGCTAATACTGAACGAGAATTTCCGGTTTTATTACAGAAATCCCCGTCCACTATCCAGATAGTTTCATACAAACCCGATCCTTTCCTTGGGGTCGCTCGCATCCCTAAAAGCCTTTTATCGCTTTTACAGGAGGCAAGGTTTTTTGTCTTCCGCGCATTATCGAGGACCGCGGAAATGCTCGAAATAAATGATCTGATGGTAATTTATATTTCTCTTTTTTTATTGCTTTCCCAAGCGTCGTTTTCTCTCTTACTTCCGTTTAGCAAATCTCGTGGCTCCGTCCAGTAGCTCGACAGCCCCGGGTTGACTCCTTGATCGCCCTGTGCTTATTAATAATGTGCTTCATATCCGGAACATAAGCCCACCATTGTTGTGGCTTTTTTTAGCGGCCTAAGGTCGACCTATCGCGTCTACCTTCACACGCTTAGCTTTTTGACGGCGGCGGAAGAAGTGTGAAAGAGAAGGAAGAGGGAAGCGAGTGTTTCGTCCTAGGCTCGCTAGAAGACTCGTCGGTAAGGCTATCTAGCGGCAGAATCGCCAGATGAGGGGAATTGATTCGAATTGAGGGGAAAAAGTTACCCTCTCTCTGCCAGTGTCGGATTAGTCACGTAACATTGTGACGCATGCACGGCAGACACGAAACGCGACACTTGACCGTGTCGTGGCGGAAGTGTGGGGGAATTGCGTCGTAGAAGAAGAAGTTAAAGTGGGGACACAAATCTTATTATAATTCGGCGACACTGGACTAACTATTTCTCATACATCTCCCCTACCTAAATAATATTTCGTGTAGAATAGTATTTTCGAGTAAAAATAAGAAAATGTTCAATTTCTTAGTTTCTTTCAAATCAGCATGAATTTTCTGGAATGGGTTATTTCAGGACAACATAACTACATATTGAAAACCATTTTTTCTCAGTAGCAATAGAACTATGTCATTGAAAACTCGAGAAACCATGACTTTTAAAATAACGAAAATGATAAAGTGAATAGCACTCTGTATATTAGTATATTCTAGGAGTTAATACTGACTTAAATTACTAATAATTTCGGTCAAAGAATTTCGTAATTATAACATTAAATAACAACAGCCGATCAAATTACACGTTTGTATACTTATACACCTTTGCATTTAACTCCAAACACATCAGTGCATATTGAATGCAAATGCTTGTAAATATTTGCATGCAAAATAAACCCCAATTAAATCACAAAATCAACGGTATTACATTCATTTGATATACCATTCACCGTTGAATATCATCGTTTAGCAGAAATGAGTTTGAAAATTCGATGGATTTATTGGGTATCTGTAGGGTGCCACGCAAGGATTTACGTTTGGGAATTTAATTAAAATAATTCGTATGGTGTCAAAGCCAGTATATTTTGCACGCCTCGGAAGAAAGCAAACACAGACGTCAGTGCAATATAATTCTTTGTTATATTTATATTTTTCCTATCGACTTGTATGTACGAAAACTTGGTAATTTGACTATAAAACGATTTTAATTCCCTAATATTGTTTAAATTGTGTGGGTTATAAAGGTCGAAAATTTAGTATTAATTAAAACAAAATTGTTACTAGAACAATGTCATAGAAATCGATATGAGACCAGGTTTAATTTAAAAAATATTACTCGCAATAACGTAGCTTGAAAATTGTTATAAATAATGTTTTTAATATTCAATCATAAACTGCTAAAAATTAAAATTTTTTACTGCAGTATCTTTGAAATGTCTCCTTTCGTATCCTACAAGTTCTATAATGTTCCGTGATTCATAATTGTCAAACTTACAAGTTTTTAATCAGGGATCGAAAATGTTATGGAGTTTTTAAATAAATTCAATTTAAGATGTGGACTATAGAAAATTTTTTAAAAAGATCCTT
Source organism: Halictus ligatus (assembly GCA_028454255.1). Taxonomy (NCBI): domain Eukaryota; kingdom Metazoa; phylum Arthropoda; class Insecta; order Hymenoptera; family Halictidae; genus Halictus; species Halictus ligatus. The sequence continues at coordinate 2,810,059 of CM052146.1, read as the reverse complement.
ATGGTATAAGTTTCGATGGGAATGAACAAATAACCATTCTGGAAATTAGTGGTTTTAGTTTGAATAGGACTTATAAAATATAAATCTTTCCCTTACAGGGACAGATATTTTACAATTGTTAATTATTGTAATAAATATCAAATAATATAGAGTGGATAGAACTATAACAATATTAAATAATTGTTACAGTGAAACTGACATTCTGAATATGTGATTTATTTGTAATATTTACGCAGATAACTCACAATGTATTACGCACATAACTCATAATGTTTTTCTTATGAAATGCTTTTTAATAAGTGTTTCAAAACAGCTTTTTTCATGAAAGTTATAAAGTTACACAAATTCTAAACTATCTGTTCTACTTTCTTCCACTACAAACGATGGAGAGTTGAAAGATCAACAGCAGGTTGTTCTAAGGCCATTGGACAAGTCACGCTGATGTGTGGGTGAAGGGCGCCGTCTTTGCTGAAACGGTCCTTCGCCATATGAAGAGTGGTGAACTAAACGAATCCAACTCGAGGAAAAATGGAAGCAGTACCCATAGTCGCCAGATCAAGACTTGTACTCCCACTCTAATTTCCCCTGTCTGTGTCACAATGTCACATGATTAAGCCAGTACTGGCAGATAGAGAATAATTTTTCCCGTCAATTCGTGTTCCCTCCTCTCATCTAACGACTATGGCAGTATCGTACTGGAGCTCAGGAGTGGACTGGCCAAGAACAGGAGTGCACCACATACCGTGCGTAAAACCATTCCCTCCTTTAACAGAATATGCCAATAAAGCAATAATTTTTTAAAATTTCGTTTATAATTTGCTATTAATCGAGTCATAAATATTTTTAAATTAAAGATAACAATAATATAATAAAACTTGCCACAAATCTGTATAAATATAATCTTGTTATTCTTATAAAGTAATATAGATAAAATTTGGTGAAACCTTTAACTTTTCATAGATCTAGTGATAAACATGTCGCTATAACAACATTAATTCGACGGCCATAACGTATTAATTTAACATCTGAATAGGGACACGATGTTTGTATGTTTGAAATACAATCAGGAAATGATATTTTCCAGTAATTAAGAAAATGTAAGCAGATACTCATTAGAGATAATTGGTTTCTTGAATGAGAGGGTAGCGATCCATGGTTTATAACTTATGAAGATTACGACTGTGACAATTAAGAATGTTACATTACGACACTTGCGGGATACCAAAGTTTGAAACTTCGAAATATTGTTTTGCAGTATCGTTGGAGTGTCATTTTTCTTCAAACTGATTCACTCTGTCCTAAGAGACCACTTTCACGTTTTAAAACTTCTAGTGAGATTTTTTTAATAGTTAACAATAAATATTCGACCGTATAACTCCAAAATCTGGAACAACATTGAGGAATGAAAAATCGCTATATGATCGCAGCGTAGAGTTCTATAAGTCAATACAGTGTCATGAAAATCCGTGATTTCATGTGTATAAAGTGTGGTTTCACTTAACGTGAAATGACCGGTTAATACCTTCACAGCCCTAAGCAAAAACATACGTTTTTCTTATACATATATCTGACATGGATGAAACTTCCGGGTGGGAACGTATGGAGAATGCAGATTCGTGGAAATAGGTGGGGAAGTAGTGGAACGAGAACATAAAAAGAACAATAAAGCGTGGATGAGAGGAAGAAACAAAGTGTGGTAATAAGGAAACGAGTGAAATACAATAATGCCTCGGAAACTGTTACGTTCCTGGCTGCACTTTTCTGTCACATTTTACCACATACACAAAAAATTTTAATTAAGATTGTTTTTATTAGATTTTGAACTGTGTTAGTATTATCAAAATTTAGCACTCGTCTTTTCTGGGACGTAACAGGCTATAAAAATTTGTTATTCCGGTACCGGGAATCGAACCCGAGCCTCCTGGGTGAAAGCCAGGTATCCTAGCCACTAGACCATACCGGAGTCGTCTGTTCAAGATTTATCATTCGAGGTTGATTAATTATTATTTGTATTGTATCTTGCATATGTGTTACATGTTAATTTAACTCTCTGAACTTTTGTAGCAAGTTCAGCTATAAAATCACTACTCTCTTGGAGTCCTTTTTATTTTATCTAAGGCTTTTTTCAATAATATCACTGACTTCAACTTCACTATCACCGGAGTTTGCCATTTTGCACTCTTATTATTAGAGAAACTAGTAATTACAACTGTTTTCTTGATTCTAAATTCTGTGTTCTGTCCCACTGCTGTTACCAACAAATTTTTTATAGCATGTTACGTCCCGGGAATGACGAGTGCTTGATAATACTAAACGCAGTTGAGAACCTACCTGCATTCACAGGCTTCGGTTCAGGGGATTTAGAATCAGGGAAACAATGAAAATAGTCAGATAATGAAAAAAAAATTTTTTTTTGAGTTTATGGTTATTAAAAATATATATATTTATATATGCATATGTGAGTGTGATAATGTTTTTACAATTCTTCTTCTTCCGAGGAAGAAGAGGATAATATTTCTAGTTTTTGGAATTCGCTAGCTATCTATAATATACCAGCTCCTTCTCCGCGATTCGGCGTGCCTCTTAGTATAACGCTTTTTTGTACCTGATGCGCTCTAACCACCGTCGCTTCGACATTCTCTTAATTATTAGCACCTACGTTAATAAATTATTATTAGATGAAATATGAAGTTGAGCGAAGTTAAAGTCTAGAGTTAGTTTTAAAATACAATTTCTCTTTGGTTACGTATTCCAGATGGATAAAAATTGAATATACTTGATGCAGCTCACGTTTGATGGATGGTGTCACTTTAATCCCACGTATAATTATAATTTTCTTAAAATATTGGTTAACATTTTATTCGTTCGCATTTTCCGCGTAACTTTGTCGGAAAAATTCAATTAGCGAGTAATTATCTTTACTTATATTTTTTGAAATTTCAAGGTCATCGAAGTTTTTTTTAAACGGAATGATATATTTTTATTATCATTATATGATAGCCAAGGTTTCGACGAATCCAACGACTTGTAATATTATGACCTTCACGTGACCGTGAGTATGAAAATTCATAAAAGTAGGGCACTGAATGTAAATAGTGAAGTAACGATGACATGATCCTCCTAGGGTTTCAACGAATGTTCTTGAACCTTGACTAATGACTATAAACATGCTTATAATAAATTGTAAACACTGATACAAATTCTTCTCCTTTCGATGACTCTAATCAGTACATTTAAGAAATTCATCGGGATTTATTCGATTGTGAAAGATAACGTTACTTTTTTGAAACAACGGTGTATAGTGATGCAGAAAAAATAGAAATTACTTTAGTTTATGGTGGGGTAAAAATAACTCAGTACAAGCATCTTAAGTGTACGCAGAAAGATACACTGAGAGATTCTCGAAAAATTTGCAATTTTGCGGCAATTGCTTTTAACAAATCACCACCGATCCAATTGTAAATCCAATTGTCAGAACCATGATACTAAATTATATTTGTTACACCCTGTACAATGTTAAGGAGCGAATGAAAAAACATGTTTTATGAGCAAGTATTCGAGGTTATTTGATTTATCAAAATATATTTAGGTTTAACCCCTAGAGAAATGTATAAAAATGGATATACAGGGTGAGACACTAACTATTGCCACCTACAATAACTTCGAAAGTATGATAGTAGCAGAAAAGTTTTCGAAACAAAAGACGCATAGTTATTAATAATGTTCCGAGATACATGAAATCTGGCCTAAAAATTTAGGCGGAAATTATATTTCTTGTTTTTCAAATATTATACTTCTGATTCATGAAATATTAATGACATCAATTTTTTGACCGAAAATAATGAGAGACTTTCCTCTTTTAGAGCAATACAGGCATGCTGATTTTCCCAAGGGAATTAGCCGATATTTTTCAGTCATAGTCGACACGTACCGCAATGAATTCGTCAAAGAAGCTCTAAAAGACCTTTTCAAAAATGATATTACTTAAGTCTACCACAATGTAAATTTGGTGTCGGGTTCTAAAAGACGCTGAAAATGCGTGTGACAGGATATCTTCCTTGAAGAAGAAGAGAGAAATAAACGAATTAAAGAAAGAGGCTGCACTTCACATACGGGACCAACAAATTTTTAACTTTTTTTTTATATAATTCTCTAGACTTTGACCAGAAAATGCAAAAATTCCAAATTGTATATACTCAGATATCGGCCAATGAGCGGAGCTGCAGAATGGTTGGTCGGGGTTAGGAATGCGGAGGGGGGAGGCTCCGCTTGCAAATCTACAATATCGACATCACCGTGTGCTTGTGCTGCCATCTAGCCACCCTGCCTGTTAGATGAGTACATACCATCATTGCGGCGCCCTTACCTGTCAAAAATGGTTGTAATCGGCCAAATTGAAACACACATAACTTTTGAACCAGTCAATTCCTAACGCTAAAACTTAGTTTTTTGGGATTTTCTCGTCTAAATCTACGGGATTATATTAAACAATTTTTATTTCTGGGCCCCGCAAATGGAGTTTAACCTAGGAAGAGAAAGAAGGAGTATGGAAGGTGGAGGAGTTAGAAGTAAAGAAACTGTTTGTTTGAAACTGTAAAGAAATTAAGTAAATGAGAGCAAAGAAGAATAAGCCTTTGAAAGAGAATAAAATTAAGAATGTCAAAGACGTGTGAAAGATAACAAGACAATGTAGGCATTCGACGAGAGATTAGGAAAGATGAAACGTGGGTTGCAGAAAATGTGAAATCAAGAGAGAAAAGGAGGAAGATAATGCAAAAAGAAGCAGAAGAAATGGAATGAATAACGTGGCAGAAAAGGGGGTAGGAGTGACGGAAGGATAAGGTTGCCAGAAGAAGTAAACAAGAATTAGAGATGACAAGAAAAAATATAGCGTAGGAGAAATTATG
>CM052146.1:2673219-2805052 GCA_028454255.1 Halictus ligatus | reverse complement strand
AAGTTGTCTATTTTACCAAACACATTATTGTGTTTTTACGAATTGAAGGGTATAGAGATAGAAGAGACTGAAAAAGTGTCCTCAAACGGAAATGATCTTTCATCATACTATTCGATAGGGCTTCCAAAGATAACCTTCTGTGAAATATGCTCTATTAGGTCTGTTCTTCTTAACATAAGATTAAAAAAAAATTTATGAACATTCTACCCCACAGCACACTCAATTACGAATTTTTGAGAGCAAAATTAATTTTTAAAAAATTCCGGAAACTTGAAAGTACTGATTTTATATCGAAATAATCAGATTACTACTTTTACGTTATTATGGTAATTGTGTCTTATTATGATTATTAATGGATTTTTCGAATTATGCAAATCTGTTAAAAAAATGTTTAATCTCCAAAAATCCGATAAAATGCGATAATATTTCTCAGTTTTAGAGATCACAGTTTGATATAAATTCAGTAGTAAATTATTGTCGATAGTAATGTTCTTAATCTTTCTCAGATTTTTTTATAAAATGCATCATAATTAATAAACTTAGAAAATCGATTTTTTCTATCTATCGAATGAATGAGTGTGATCCGATAATACTATTTTTTTTTAATGAAAGTTTAGACGTATATTTCTGCTTACCGAATGTGAAATTTAATCCACGTGGACGGAAAATTGGCAACCTAACTGGGCAACGACTAATTCGTTAAACACTCATCGTTCAGTATAATAATAACTCTACACGTACTAGCTGAATATTCTAAAAAATTATTTAATATTTTCAAAGGTCAACGAGACATTGATAATTATAAATTCTTACCACGAAATTCCATTTTGAATATTATTGAACATATTTATTGAACATACTTATAATGATGCCAGAAATACTACAAACGACACATATGTGCTTTCTAAAAAATAATATATATGGACTACTTTCTAGTAACTGTAAAAGAAAAATTTAATAAATCACAGAAACTAAAAGAAGTGCTTCGTTTATTTCACGCAAGCTTGGAAGCATTTGACTGATTTTCAGATGAAGATCCAATGTTGTTTCTTTAGCAACTCCTAGATTTTATATAAAATGGTGAAAGTTTTCTATTAAGGTTTCCCTAATACAAAAGGTATCCGATAATTATCAGTAACTGATAATTACTAATAAATTACCTTTTTTAAAACATGCTCAGATAGGAAATAAATTGTTAAAAATCATTATATTGGGAGATATTTTAACTGCGACGCCGTAAACTGATTGTAATAAATAAACCAATTTACATCAACATTTCGGAAAAACACTTTGCAAGATTGTAATTAAAATCTCTTAAGCCAATGATTTTACATAGAAATAATTTAACACAATTTCGTATAAAATAATAAACTATATGAATCAGTGAATTTAAAATTATACCGTTCCACTAAATAAAGAAAAAAAAAAACATATGTCGGATCTACAAATATACTTTCTTATGTGTCAATACATAGAAAAATAATTATATCGGATTATGAACCCATCGAAAATTGAACTTCAAAACAATTCTTTAATTAATACTCTTGAAAATTTGATTTTCACATTTCATATACTACGTCTGAATAATGCTATACAAGCGCTGCGCTCTGCGACCGAAGTTCAGATAGTAAGGGTTCAACGATCTTGTGACAATATTTGTCCAAGCAAACATAGTTTTACTGCAAAAGACTAGTTTGTTAGGAGCTGTTCGGGAGGATCCTCGATTTAAACTCACAGATTGCAAGTTAAAGTGGTTCATAATTATCCCACCGTTGGCATAAGACCTATATCTCTTTGTGTCGGCGCAGCTACCGTAAACTAATCGTCTGAATCGTATTTGTCGTGCGTTTTTCCTTTGCATCCATTTACCCGTACCTTCAATTACATTTTTCCTGGCGGCTAACAAAGGTCTGAGGACTGAAAGGAGGTATAATACAATTTTATTTCGTGGGGACAATTTCGCCGGAATGAAAAATGCATTTCGTACAATGAGCAAACGAAAATAGGCCTTAAACAGCCCCTTTTCTTAAGAGAAACGTTGGCCCGGCGGTAATTAATGAACCGGATGGAAGATCGAGACTCTTCCTTGTGGTGCTGCACTACCCACCATGATATTAGCGTAGAAGCCAGTACGCAAAATTAATTGACGTTCTATTACCGTGCGTCCATGTTGTTGCTGATGAATTTCTGATTAATAGTGGCAGCATGATCTGCGATGAAGGATCCCGGAGTAATGTTCGAACATAATGGACTGGGATCGGACCATTATCTAGTCGCATTAGCGTCTGACTAACTAAGAAGACAATACCCCGAACGCGTAGTGTATTAGCTGATCTATAATGTCTGCAAAAAATTTCGGTCGTTTTTTTATGAAACAGTATTTCATAATAATAAGGAGAAGATTAAGTCTACGTAAAAGTTTTCAACCTTAAATAAGAAAGAGTGATGAAGCACGATGGAAGTCTGATGCCAATCTTCTCGTAATAATATTAATTTTTATATTTTTCATGCTTTAATGCATCTAAAATTATAGAAGTTCAAAGCACTCGAAAGAATATTATTAGCCACTCCTTATTGGATTGTTAAGAACAATCCTTTAATCGTTTTCTTTTAGTTTTAATAAAAAGTTATTCAATTATTAAATTATTAATAGCAATCTAACCATTTTATATTGATTTTGGATCGATACAGTGACGGACAAAAGAAAGTTTAAATATTACTTATACGATAAATATTACGAACTGTTACACAAACAGATGTCAACATTTTTGCGCACAAAATTTTATTCTAAAGCAACATTGAAATTCTTTATAAACACCTACATCTAATAAAATAATGGAAGCGAGAAAACTGCAAAACGGATAATTTATTTAAAACAATGATACAAGTAACGAAACTGAGTGAATAAAAGTAAGCTTAATCCTAGAGTTTCGTGATTATAAATTTGATGTTCATGCATTTTGTTAGTTTTGGTATACAGTGATTACTCGATATAATATCGGCTAAATATTATTCTTTGACCCACGCCGAATGTAGGAAAGAACAGCGAAGCTCTGGAAGCCTCACCACGATCGCCCAGAAGTGTAAACATACATGTCCTTCACGATGCATGTCAAAACCACGGATTTGGCAGCGACAAATGCCGTCTAGAAGATTTCACTATTCTTTGATGCACTACCGAACGTAGGAAAGGACAACGAAGCTCGACCAAACTAGGTCGCCGAGGTAGTGTAACATAATACAGGTCTTCTTCATAAAATTTCTTTATTTTTCATTATTTTTTTATGAGCCTTTCACCAATATATTTGTAGCATTTGTCTGATTAAAATGATACTAAACACGATATTATTCGGATCATATTTACACTAATTTTCCGTTAATATAGTTGTAATGGGAAGTAACTTTCGAGAAGAATTATATCATATTTGGTAACATTTTCATTTAAGAAATGCCACGAATATGGTGTTGGAAGTCCCATAAAAAAAAATAATGAAAAATGAAGAAGTTTTGCTATTGGATTAAGAGTGAACTCACACCGATATACTCGACCCGTATTATGTTGCACTTCTCGGTGACCAAGGTTTCTCGAGTTTTATGGCCCCGCACGGGGTATACTCCGCAGTAGTGGGGACAGTTCTACGATTTTTATCAGTTAGAAATTTGTGACGTATATGGTGTGTACACATTGTACATGGATGTGTTTTCTGATGGTGTAATGTGCTGGTGAATATGCCCGAACTGTTCACTGAATAATTGTAACTAGCGATGGTCACAGCAGATGCGTGTTTTGATCAAATGAATGCAGGCACAGTGGCTGACAAAAGACAGTTTATCCCTATACGAATATTAGTGACTTTAGCTCTAGATGGTTTTTTAACTATTGATAACTAATAACATTCATCTCATCTGAGGCATACCCTACCACACCACACTACTTAAAACTTTTTTGTTTGTTGGTATCTCAGTACATACCAATATGGCGGCGCCCTTACCTGTCAAAAACGCTGAAAATTGCACATATTTACACACGCATAACTTTTGAACTTTCTGCGTAGATTTATGTGATTTTTTGTCTATACAGTTAAATGGTTTTATTATAATATATAGAGATGTATAAAAAGAAAGAAAAATGTGCCTACTATTCAGAATTTAGAATATTTTCAACGAGGGACATTCCACAGTCAGTAAATTGACTACTGAAAATTATTTGACCAGATTATGCATATAGTTTAATTTGCAATTATAAAAGTGGAAGAAAACAACTCACCAAAACAGAATATGATTTTTATATAACCAAATTATCAATCTAACTGAATTTCTCGATCTATAGAGATCGGAAATTTTCAGGTTGTCTAATGCTTGAAAAGAAAGGCACACACGCGCACTGAGAAGCGATACTAAATTAGATCATTAATAGATTTCGGATCGTTATATAAAATAAAAATTTGTAAGAATTAAAGTTTAAAATCGTAGAAAAAATAAAAAGTTGCTGTTCAGTAGGTATGTTATAATTTATTCCAGATTCTCTTTTAATGCGTGTATATTATAATAGTGTGTATAATAATATTGTGCGTATAGTATAGAGTTGTTAGGATATTATTGTTTTGAGAGAGAAAGAGAGAGAGAGAGAGAGAACTTTTTGGCCTACTTTCTCATATACCTATCGATCAGCTTTTAAAATAGATATTGGCCTTGTAAACAATGGATCACAATTTGTCTGTTTGTCAAAGTGTCAATTATACTGCAAAATGAGAATCCCGACGAGCACTTTATTCAATTGCGGTGCAATTATAAGTTAATTCTCTTTCTATTGATTTAGGTGTTCATTTTGCATTTTTACCAATTTGTATAAAATTAATTAACGAAATACAGTTCCAACATGAATGCTATACTAATTATTAAAAATTCGATGCACTGTTTTAAATTAAAAATTGTACTTTTGGGTGTTTCTATAGTTTATAAATATTTATACTCATTTATTATCTTACCATACAGAAGAATTTTATTAATATGCAACACGAATAAACAATATTATGATATTGCATGTCGGAGATTATTTCTAGATTAAAAAAGGTTTTCATTATTGCTTCAGTTATTTGAATGGTTTATATTATTTGATACGATCATCATTAAATTCAATAACCTACTTTCAGCACGATTCAAATTTAAATACTCCATTTTCAACATTCCGTTGAACAACATTCCGAGAACATTCCGTTTTTAATAATGAATTGATTACTACAATGTCAGTAACTGCTTAATGGGGAATTTTACAGAATAAAGCAGCTAGTAATAACTTGATTGCTCATACGATACTTTACAATTTGGGATACATTTTATCAAATGACTAGATGCTTCGGTTTGTCTAATACACTATTTCGAGAATTTTTTATATGTATAATAAATCTAGGGGTATTCAACCTTATAAATATGGTGTAGTAATAGTTTGGCAAATACGATTTCCTTAAAATGTGTTTACACGTCATTTATTAAACTAATTCTTCTAAGTTCTTGGAAAGAATTCAGGTTGTTTTGTCCACTTATAAAAAAGTTACATCATTTTAAAGGTTGTATGGAGACTCTTGTGACTGACTGTACATACTTGTGATGACTTTCACAACATGAGTTAAGATCATTCAAATAGGTGAAGAAAACAATCTTATAAATAATTACCATGACACTTTAGACATTAAGTAATATTTAAACTTGAATCTCCATTGATAAAAGGAGATAAAAGTCCTGTACTTTTAGTTCTTTTACAGAGTATCCCAGAAAGAGTGTAGGAAAAAGGAGCTGATGCCTGAGGTGGTTCTAAGCACCTTTTCCGTTTTCCAATTTGCGCCGAAACGCTTTGTTTCCGAGTTTCTGACGAAAAACATGGACCAATCGTAGCGCGGCTATAGTGGACGGATTTCGGCTCGGGCAACAGCAACGCCACGCCCAGTGGAACCTGTCGTCGAACGTAGTGGCACTCTGATTGGTTCGTGTTTTTCGTTAATAACTCGAAAACAAAGCGTTTCGGCTCGAATTGAACAAGGGAAAAGGTGCTTAGAATCTCCACGGGAATCAGTCCATTCTTTTTCCTACACTCTTTCTCGGATACCCTGCATAAACTTGAACAGTTTCGTATAAAATGCAGTTCAACAGTTAGGTGGTGTTCGATCCGAATAGTTTGCCAAATATGCAACGTTATTCGAATTTCGGATAAGATCTAGCTAGATCGCACTCGTTCGATATTCTTTGATGAATGTAAAAACATCTTTAATTAATTTAATAGGAGAACGTTGTGTCTCCTGACTATTGCAAGGCAAACGCTCGCGATTTTCCGTAGCTCTATTTGTAATTCATAGCTGTTAACCGTCCTCGGTGTACCGATCAATTTACAATTGCCTTATGACCGATCGCACGCTCAAGCACGATACAATTTTCCTGCACAACGGAGATAATGTAATTTGCTGTGATGAATCGTTATCGGAATTTTAAACGTATTTGCTCAGGTTTTCAGTTGACTTTTTCGTCAAAACGAAGGCGGACACGCATGTAAAAGGCCCGCACGCAAATTGAAATTTTGTAACTGTATTTAATTGGCTTTGCGTGCGTCTGCGGCTCGCAGTAATCGACATGACACACGCTACGTTCAGTTTGTGTGGTTAACAGTGACAGATTTTATTCATACCATGTATCTAACGAATTCACTCGATCTTTTTGTTCTACAAATTCTTCGTAATGGCTCACGAATCCTTGAGAGGTAATATTTCAGCCAGGTGGAAGAATAATTTTTATTTTATGGCAAATGAATGATGTACTTCTAAGGAATTCGATTGGAAAAGTGATTTAAGTTTGCGTGATGTAATGTTTGAGGGTCATCGAATAAATCAAGCAGGAGAGAGCTATTATAGGTTTATATTTTTCACTTGATAAATAAAAGAGAACGTACTATTGGTTACAATGGAGGTAGAAACAATGGAGGTAGAGTTGTATCAAAGTTTGTTGTCCCTAAGTTTTTTTACTAGGGCAACTGTATTTTCTTTTTGCAAGATGTAAGTTTTTGCTGAAATTACACGATTTTACTTAATATGTTCAATATTGTGGACTGTAGTTTATGTGAGGTTCTAAGATGATTACTACACGCGGCCCTGTTCGTGTTCGACCCTTAGAGAGTGTGCATAGAGAGTGTCTAGAGAGCCGTAGAGAGTCATAGAGAGTGTGTAACTATTCAAACTTATTATTTAAATATATTAGTTCAGTATTTTGATCCACCCTTTTTAATTCCTCCCACAGTTTATTGGTATACACTTTTTGTATCTTTCATATCATATGCAGAAGGCCATTATAAAAGTTTAAGTGACTTGGGTTGCATAATCAGTATGAATATGGCTATGGTCTGAATCGAAATAAATTGAAAATATTTATTATTTACAAAATGGTGGCATTTTGAACTCAAAACTTGTTTCACGCGATAACGAATGCGAGATCTCGTGGCAACAGCTCCGAAAGAAATCATTTGGAGAAAAAGGTTTGTAAAGATTCAACTTACGTATATGAAATGCGAGATGCATTCTTCGAACGCCCATAATTACGTTACTTTACGAATTCAAACAAATTTTTTTTTGTAGACATATACTTCCAGAATTTTGAAAATTAAAAACCAGAAGTTATTGCTTTAAGAGAAATAATGAATCACTGCAGGATGACTTTCGGCGCATCCATCCGTAATCGGAGATGAGGAATTGCGTGAATGTATGCATAGCAATCTGCGCAGAAGAGGTTGAGATATGGCAGAAATATTCCAATGCGATGAATCCGCCGTAAGAAAGTGGCTTCATTCAATCAGTTTTCATAAAATCTTCTTACTTCGCTGGTTAACAGGATGACGCATTTCTTGGTACAACGATGTATGATTTTATGTTGTTTTTTTATTCACAAAAAAGTAAAGGATATCACAGAGGAAGTTCCGTCATATCCTTTTTACAGATTAGATCCGCATGTCGTTGACAAAATGATGCCGAGCTCGGAGCAACAGTTATTGGTGTACAAATTAATTCGTACCCATTTCTTTATGAATTTTTTGATTATTTACAAAAAATTACAATACATTCTACTATCTAAAATAATCTGCAACACTTCCTATACATTTACTCCCTTTAAAAATAATTAATGTACCTCCAATATGACATACAATATGCACAATATGTACAACAATAACATATAACATATGTATACATGTATAACATATAATATACAATCAACTAATTCCGAAAGCTACGAATTATATTTTACAAATACTTCACTTTTTACAAGTACACCTAAAGGTTCTTGCATTAACGGAATATGTGAACGTATAGATTTTCGAAAACATACAGAAAAGTGGTGATCAGTTTGTTAAATAAAATTATGTTTCGAAACATACAGTCGGAGACGACGTTAAATGGACACTCTTAAAAACCGCATACCCTTTTTAAAATTGGATCAAATCACTTAAATTTTTTTTAGATGCTATACCGACTAGTTTGTTAGATAATGAGTAAACAAAAATCTCTTTAGATTGCATTTAGTTGGAATGATTAACAAATTAAAAAATCATGATTTTTCAACTTTTTATTAAACTCACAGGAAACGTCAAATACGAGTACGCGATCGTACAATAATACATACACATTTCTCTCTCATTTTTGGGGTATATAAACCCGTTCATTTTCATTCTCTTTGGTTCAGTCGAGACGCGGTTCAGTTGAGATTCAGAAGTGGTCCGGTCGCGGTATAGCAATCGTGAAGTCACGTCGCGTTACTCGTATCAGACTAGTGTAGTTTCTATTTTGCCTTCAACAATTGCTCTCCGACCCCGCATTGCCAGTGCGTCAACACCGTGCAACATAGGTAACAATTTTCTATAATTGTACATTTATTACCTTCACTCGCGACACAACAATCACAATTGTAAGTTATTCCAATCCAGAATAAATTGTCTTGTTTGTTAACTCGCTTAAATTACAACCCTTAATCATTGCCAAACATCCTAATGTAATAATTGAACGTTCCCACACGATACAATCTTACCGATCGGATTGTATCAATTAAATTATGTAAGTTACGAGGCTTGCTAATGTTAAATTCAGATTAACAAAGATTTCCAAATTGAAACCATATTCTTGGGGTAACAACCCCTCCCCGGCCTCTCGCGTTGCTCGCAGCCCTGGCTAATAACAACAGGAAATTAAATTTCACGATACAATTAATAAATTTGTTTAAAAATTAATAATTTTGATTAACAAAAATTATTATTAATGATTAATAGTAACAGTTTCCTAATAAACATTTTTGGCAAAAGAATTATATTTCATATCGTAAAATACATGAGGAGTGAGTTTTGCCAGGGTTGTCCGCACTATACGACCTTTCAAATTGTAGACATTTTCTACACCTATTTAGCAATCGAAAATGGTATTATGAAATATTAATCTGTAATCGTGGAATAATAATGTTATAATCCTTGTGTTTAGGGGACGCTTGGAATTATCGAGATCAACATTACTAGTCGAAAACTATTATGTAATAAGTTTAAAGGCTTATGTCCCATATATGGAAGGCAGGAAAATCTGCAAATAAAATTACGTATAAAGCTTTTTGAATATTTTCAGTCAAATTTTATTATATAATGTGGGATGCAGAGGATGTTTCAAAATTATATGTCGTGACTACTATAGCGTGATTCTGCACCTATGGATCGGTGGGGATCTGTTAAAAAAATGGACCGCAAAATTGATCTTTACCTTGAATATCAAGGTCAAAATTGTCCTTTGTTACATCGAATAGTACTTGTCGTATGTAACCATGGGTGTCAAGTCTACCGTTCTCTTAGACAACGACTTTAAAGTTTCGTAAACTATTTTATTTCATATGTTTACAGGGTGTCCCAAGATGGTATAAACGTGAAGGGGGTGAGTCTATTTGAGAAAATATGGAACTAATTTTTTTCACGTGACTCGTCTTTTCCGAGAAATTTGAGTTTCAAAATACGGCGAACACGCGTTCTATTGAATAGGAATCGTCTGACGCGTCTGTTCATGACGTACTAATTCTACTTCCTAAGAACGCTAGGCACTCGAACTTGAAGGATTTTTAGTATATCTTTCGATAACGATACGTCAAATAAAAAATTTGTTCTATATTTTCTGACGTAGTATAATCCCCTCCACGTTACTACTATGTTGGGACACCCTGTAGACACATGGAATAAATTAGTTTGCGAAACTTTAAAATTGTTTTTTAAAGGAAAAGTTGACTTGAGACCTATAGTTCCTTTGAGATTTTTGTTCTTCGTGATGAGTGCTATAGGATGTAATAAAAAAATGTATGACCTTGAAAAAAGGGTCAAGGTCAATCGAGCGGTTTTTTAGACAAATCTCCACGTATCCAGAGGTCCAAAATCACACTATAGTTTTCGCGACATATAATTTTGAAACACCCTGTACAATTTTTATAAAATGCAATCTACTTCTTTCTCTGCATTCAAACTTAGATATTCGGATTATGAGCTTGTAAATGACCTAAAGATTCTCGAAAAATTGCCTACATTCAGCTGTGATAATTTTGTAAAAAATAATCATACGATAATAACGTTCGAGTCATTTTAAAGGTGCAAGCAACTAGTTTCATAATCCATCGTTTATTTTATTCTAAAAGACTTTTTTGTCTTTGGCTGTGAAAATTTTGAAAACTTTATTTCGTCACTGAAATTGCTATAAATTAAAAAATTTAAGCTTCCTTTTTACAACGACTCCTTGAAAATTAATGTGCGATTTTGTTCACTGTTTAAAAAAGAATCATGTTCTAATTGTTAAGAAGTCGTTGTAATCAGGGGAGACTCCTACCTTCAATGCTACGGCAGTTTTATTTGCGAGAAAAATTTTTAAACATTTTTGAAGACGTTTGAATTTGCAACATTTTTTTAAAGGAAAAATCCTGTTTCCCACTCGTTACACCGTATAAAAATGTCGTATAGGAAAATTAACACTGCTTTGAGACAGCAGAGCTCCAAACTTTAAAATTAGTCCCGGCATATGATTGTACTATTTGTTTTTACGAAACTATCACAATTTAAATATCGACAGTATTTCGAAAATTGGAAATACAATATTGGATTCCCGTAAATATGTAAACGGATCTCAAACAAACAGAGATGGCAATTTCCGCAATGGCAAATATAATGCATTACGAGTGAGCACACCCGTTTTCAAAGTTTCCTGCAGTGAGTAACGGTCCGCACGTTCTCAGTTCGAACACATGCCGAAACATTCAGTCGACAGCTCTCGGTCGACAATCTCATAATTTACAAAAGCACAGAAGCTATCGTTGCATGTATGTAAATCACAAATCGCAGCACGTTGTAACGTATATCGACGGCTCTGCTATCTTGATCCAATTGCTAAAGACTATTTGGTTGGCAATAGCAGCAGTAACTCATGAATCAGCAGCGTTCCGCGGTAGTCAAACTTGGAATTTACGGCCCCGGCTGGATTTAAAAGACAATTCGCACTCTACTCCCGATCGCGTATGTAACATGAAATACGAAAATCATCTAATATACTACACTTGGCAAATATTATTCGATCAAAAAAACCTAACATCTATCATTATAATTATTCTTATTTTCAATGTAGAAAATATTTTCATGCCCGATAAAGTCAAATGCAGTCGTAAAATGCAATAATAAAAAATACAAATATAAAAAATATACATGTACAATGTGGTCCAGTACATCATTATCTCCGTTGTTTTTAGAAATATGAAAAAACTTTATCAACGAAAGTTTTCCAGTATAAAGATGATTGCAATTTGGCAATAACAGTTTTTATTTTGTAGGTGCAAGAGTTTCAGTGATTTCAAGATCACCTTCGTATTATAAATTATTCGATGCAGCTTGTCATTCTCTACAGAAAAAGTATTAATCTATGTATGTCGAAAAGTTAATTTAACAGATATTTAAACTTTAATTTTGTTGAATTCTCTAGATATTATTTATCATATTTTCGTATTCATCAATCATCGCGAAATCTACTGTATTCAACAATATGAAGATTCAAATATCTCTTAAACTAATCACTTTTTGACATATATAGGTTAATACTTTTTCTATAGAACGATGAGTTGCATTGAATAGTGCACATAAAAATGTATATTTCTTTTTAAACGAAATAAAGGTGGCCTTGAAATGTCCGAAACTCCTCCATTTACAAAAAATCCTTTTTATACTACAAAGAAGTCCTTTTTATACTAAAAAAAACTTTGTTTAGTGAAGTTTTTCGTATTTTCGAAACCAGCAGGGATAATGCTAATCTGTACTGGACCACCCTGTATACATATATGTATAAGACACAACCACTTATAGTCTTGACGTCAGAAAACTGCACGAAAGCTGCGCTTAGATTCTTAAAGGGAACTAACCTGTACAACGGAGTATAATCACCATTAGAAAAAAACATTAAATAATTCTTCGAACACGCTGCTCATGACCAAAAAATTGCTATGGCGTAAACACATTTTGAAAAGTCTCGAAGTTACAGGATTGTGAAACATATTTAGCGAAATAGTGTAGCAAACGAAAAGTCAAGAAGCACCAGTCCCTTCAAGAAGAATATTTTCCAACCCCTTTAGTTTTACATACCTTTTCGTCCGACGTATCATGATGAGAACACAAAATGGTATGGAGTTAAGCTTTATGGAAACCACAGTGTTCCATTTTCAAAAAGATACACGTATTCCTGGTGAAAATATAATGGCAGTTACGTGTATCGGCCCACGCAATTTGTCTATAAAGATTCCTGGAGGATGCTGGACTTTAAATATTTATAAACGCACCGCTGCACATGTACAATAAAAACACGCGAACTTGGCATCTCCTAAGTTGCTATTCCCCGGTGTTGTACGACGTTAGACGGCATTATGACCCATTCACCGAGAATCTTTTATGGCGGCCGTAATGTGACCGACAACGGATGCAGTAAAACAGATGATGCACGTGCCTGATATGTCCCATCAGTTCGCACATTCCTGTTGGAATTGAGTTGTAAAGTAGTTAAAGACCGGTCACGGAACACCTGAAACACTGCCAACCAACGAAATGCCTGCATGACTACCACTTATCATTTCACAATGGTTGCCCACCCTCATCGAGGATCCTGTTCATTACGACCTCAACGAAACATACCTCGAACAATGAGCAGTCCTTAAATACGTACCCTCTTGTAAATCCGAAGTATTATATTATTCCTGATGAAAATATTCGAATGATAACATTAATTAGTATGCGCTTATTTATGTCTAGACTGTCGATCTTCATGCAAAATAAAAATTATGTAAGTCAATTATAAAAAACAGAAGCCAGATGACAATGTATTTCGTCTTCTAATAATTTGAACAACATAAAAATGTTCTTAAATTCTTCTAATGTACCTACTCACAGTTGTATATTTAATTTATTCATTTTTGCTGTAAATGCATAAAATCCGCGATCTATTTCTGATAAAAACGGGTAAATGAAGTTAAAAAAATAGACAAATTAAAAGAATTTAAAAATATCGACATATTACCCTTTAACAGAGTTTAGTTATCTATCCTTTGTAGACTAGCATTTTTTTAAATATCTGTTGTCATTAACTCTACTTTTTGTGTTCAATCCTTCACGGGGTATGTAGAGAGAATACTGCGTTGCTGCGCATGGGTTGCGTCTGCTTTCTCTTTCTTTTTATGCCTGCAGGCGCCGCGGCTTTCTTCGTACTAGATTGTTCCGCGTCTACTCGATGTCATCCACGTGCACGCACTTTTGTAACAAATATATTTTTGTATTATTCGTGGTTACTGTTTTCTTTTTCGATACATACGTCACTCGCGATACAATATGAATATCTTCCTTAGACGATTAATTTATGTATCAATATCTTCAATAATGGAAGAACTAACAATGTATTCTGTTGTGTACGTAATTGAATTATGTGTTTGAAACTTCAGAAATTAGATATTCGTCCTGATAGAGTGAAAATTATTAAAGAAAAAAATTTTGTTTCACACACGTTCCTTGCAATTGGTCTGGAAAACTCTAATTTTATATAAAACTTCGCAGTCTATAATAACAATAAACTAGTTTTGTTTTTATTTTGTAATATTATTTTCTGGATTATATAAGATTTCTTTTGGATCTACTAATTACTGATATAGTAAATGGTTTACAGTACTTGATGAACTTACTGAAGCTGGCTTTCATTTGAAATGTATTTCACTATAGTGAACGACATTCGTTTAAACGCACGCAAGAAAATAAGGATTTTGGGGCTAAAGGTTCAAAATTTTAACAGAAGCATATAATAATAACTGAAGATTATAGATATATTTATATACTGTAAGATTTGTACATATATATTTACCTAAACATTTATGCAAAAATTTTTGCAAACAAAATCATATTTTTCATGCGAAATTTGTTCAAACGCACATGTAAAGGAAAAAAAGTAAAAAATTGAAAATATATGGATATTACAAGTACAATATTTAGTATGGCCGCTATTACTTCGAATTAAAGTGAAAATTTGATTTGTCATTAAATTCCCAGCAGCGTTTAATTTCATCTTAGAAACTGTTAATATTGGCGAATTGACCTTCATTTTCATATATTTTCCTTGCCACTGTGGCCCATAAATTTTCTATGCGTTTCATATCATGGCTACATGGGGTCCATTCCATCACAGGTATGTTACGTGCTTGAAAGTATTCCCAGGAATATTTTGAAACGTGAATCGCTGCGTTGTCTTTCTGAAGTATATATTCATTTTCACCAACTATATATTCTAACAATGGGATTAACACCCCATCGAGCATATCTATATATTTTTCCAAATTCATTTTAATATATATAATATATATATATATATAAATATATATGTACAAATCTTATAGTGTATAAATATATTTATAACCCACAGTTATCATTATAAGCTTCTTGTTAAAATTTTTAACCTTTAGTCCCAAAATCCTTATCCTTTTCTTGTGTGATTTTAAACGAATTTCGCTCACTGTATGGTGACGACACCAGTAGTCTCCCAAATCATTTGAAATATTATTTGGAGAAATTGTTATTTTTTCAATATATCGGTAAATGTATTGAATACTCTACTTTATCGATCTGTTTAAATGTTGTAGTAATAGAAGTAGGTAGACACGAGTAACTACCGGGTTTGTTCAGACGCGAACAACTCACAAGATGGATCGAAGTCTTTAACGCACTCTGCCACTTTATGAGATACGATGGTTTATAAACGGTTCGAAAAGCACGGCTTTTCGATGAATTACTTTCATAGAGCCCTTCCAACTCACTAAAATTTACTTTGTATGTACTCATTATTAAATTGATTTTTCTTATACTTTCACATAAAAATAAAATATGTTTGGAAACATTTTCCGACAACAGAACATGTTTAACGTACTTGTTTCAGTTTTTCATTTTCTCAAGTTTCGGAAAAGATTTCACATATTACAATCTGTCACATATTTTTTGAAAATTTTTGGTGTATCATTGAAGTAAATTTTATTTTTATCCTTACATCTACTAAACATTGATAAATCCCCATTCTTATACGTGTTTAACTTGTTAGTTCGTATTTTATATAATTGCCTTCATAAATTAATAGTGTGTCACAGTATTGAAAGTTTATTGTTATGCTTTTCGTAATTATTAGAACAAAACGTCTTCTATTCTAATTCTATCTGTTTTGTTTTAAATATTATTAGTTTGAAAACTGACTGGGATTTTAATTGTGAATAATTCTATGTTATGTTTTTACTTCTTATTTTGCTGTCAAGTACTTACAATAAAACTACCGTTTGCTTATGAATTAAAATCACGAAATTTCTTGAAAATTTAAATCATTCGATAACAAGCAATGCGAAAAAACTATTAATCTGGAAAACATATTTCTAATTAGAATTCTTCGAAATTTGATTGTTTTATAAGTGTCTAAGCATTCCTTATCGAACAAAATCGACAAATCATTTTGCTACATACTTTCTACTTTTCATTAAACTTTTAAGACTGTTAGCGATGAAACTTCGTTTGGAATCTGTAGCCAATATAATTCGAAAACGTTTCTTCAGTAATTGAACTTTACTGTAGGTCTCAAGAGGAGAACAATTTTAAAGGAGTGTCTACGTTTAGGTCGGCAAGTGACAAAACGAAGCGACGCCTAGAAATACATTCTATTGTTTCATAGTTGAAGCGTTTACAGTGGCAGATAAAAGAAAGTTTAAAGTTGGGGTTTCTGTGTGTAGGAGTATTAACAACTTTAGCACTGGATGGGTTTTCGAATGTCGATAACATTCATCTAAAGTGATGCATCCTCGCCACTATACGACATCAATCTTCTTTTGTTTATTCGTTTGTTTTCACACAATGCGTTAACATGTAGCTTAATTGCACAGATAAATTAGAATAATAGAATTTCTTCAGGTCGTTTATCTTTCAGCAAGATATTGACCCCAAGCACACATTTAGACATACAATAAGTATTAATTTTCTTTCCCGGTCAGTAAACAAAAATGACTTCTATTGCGTATTGAATTATACTATTATACCATGTATGCTAAAATACAGTATTCTATTTGAAAAAGCTAATGTGACCTTGAAATATCCACCACTTTTTCACCGCCTGATTATATCACTGTATGCGTCCTTTCATACCAAATAACTTTTGTTAAAGCATTTTTTTACTACCTTTAGTCGTTTCTGAAATATTTGGGATTTCCAGATAAATAGAACACTCTGCAGGTGCTTCAGGGTGAGTTGATTTACAGTATGCATACCTAGTCACAATCGAATACAGTAGAATAATATTTTCGAAAGCTATGAACTCACCTACTTATTGTTAACCATTATTAGACTGTGGACTTCATGTATTTATAATAAAAATGCGTACGCAAAATATAGAGCAGTGCAAATATTATAAGAATTGACGAATTCTGTTATATTACTCTTAACCTATTTAAATCACTGAAAGAAGCATATTTTTATTGAACCTCTGTTTCCTATAATTTTTATTGTGTACAAAAATCCGCAATCTAATTATTACAATAGTACCGTTAGTCTTATTATCATAATCTTTTGTATTAAATTAAACATAATTCCGAGTTCGAAGGGTTGAATGTATCTGTACCGATCCTGTATTCACTATAATTTTATTAGAGATTATTGCATAATAGAATGCATTGCATAATAGATTTATTTACTAATAGAATTACTTATTCGATTAACGAATGTTACTATTAAATGTAACGATGTGTATGCATTCACGATAATACTGATAAATGTAATTTCAACTGTTAACGATGTCGTCAAATATTGAAACAAATATTCAAGTAAACAAAACAGTAAAATTTCTGATAAATTGCAATTTTTCAATATCAAGAAGACAATACATCTGACATTAAATCAGTTTTTATTCACATGCATTTTTAACGAATTATTGCATGCATGACTATTATGGATAATTGGAAGCGAATTTTCGTTTGATTCGAAACGCACGTGGCATATTAACCTTTTGCACTCGGCGCTATTTTCATTCTAAAACTAAATATTTCTTCCGTTCTACAATACTTTGATTTTATTCATAAGAAACCGATGCGATTTCTACATATAATATTTAAATGTTTAGTAGTCTATTAAATACAAATTTTGCAATGTAACAAATATTTTGTAATATTTTTTGTAATTTCTTTGAGATAATGCCCCAACAATTTCTAGTGGTGCTTCAGAGTCACCACCCGAGTGCTAAGAGTTAATTCAACCGGCTAACGTAATAAAGCAGAGATGATTCCAACGGACCAGCAATAAACAACGAGTGCAGGCAAAACAAAATTAATGAGAAAGTCCACCGTGCGGTTACGTATGTACATAATAAAATAATTTCAGCATCCGTGTAGGTACTCTCGATTTCCGAGTCCGAGTTGGGGTAGAAAAAAAAAGATATATAATATATACATATTAACTGGTCTTAATGAAAAAATTTAATATCTCTTTTTTAATATTCATTATGCTTTAAAAATAAGTATAATTAATATAGTTACAGTAATTCTTACTAACACAGTAATTAGGTCCCTTAACCTACAGTGAGTGTAAAAAGTATTCGTACACCTCTTATAGTTCTAGAAAACCATATATTTCTTTATGTAGTTGTACATTCTTTTATAAAACAAAAACACAATTACGATTATTATATGTTTCAACTACAAAATGTGACATGAATAAACTAACGAAAAGTTAACGTTAACGAGATACATTAAAAACAGTCCGAAGTCTCTCAAAATTAGCACACAAAAAGTATTCGTACACGTAACAAACTTAGCAATAAACGTGTTATAATTTGCGAAAATAAATTAAATTAATATTTCGTTGGATAGCCTTTCGACTGTATAATTGCGTCCAGTCTTTGTGGCATTTAATCCACTAAATTGGATGTGATTTCGTGTGTAATATTGCACCATTCCTCTTGAAAAGCAAGTTTTGATTGTTCTTTACTTGAAATATGCTGGGTTCGGATTTTTTTATCAAGCAGATCCCATAAATTTTCGATCGGATTCATATTTTCGATCGGTATTTTCAAATATTGTGGTGTGTTATACAGCAACCACTCTCTTGTGTTGCGTGCTGTATTATGTTTCATTTTATAAACATGTGTGCAATTACAAAGAGAAGTACATGGTTTTTTAAGCCTACAAGAGGTGTACGAATACTTTTTACACTCACTGTATTCCTGGTAGAAAATATTTGACCAATATATTAAGTACGAAATTATTCTACACGTGAAAATAAGTCAAAAACAAAGAATAACATTTTTTTATTTGACGCCCCATTTTCGGGAGAATCGAATTTGAAGATCCATCGGGTTCGTGTGCTTTAAGCTTCGTAATAGACCTGAACATTTCGACGAACATTGCACCGAACAGCGACCGAAACACAAAATCGCGCCGTTCGGTTCGCCGAAATTAATGTCGAGTTTGCGTTTCGGTCGCTGTTCGGCACGGCATTCGGCGCAATGTTCGTCGAAATGTTCAGGTCTGTACGAGGCTTTATAATATGCAGGAAGTATAATTGGTTGGTCATGATGAGACATGTCAAACGATTTCCATCTAATAGCACGCGTATTTGCTGCATCTTCAAATTCGATTGTTTCTACAATGGGGCATCAAACGAACATCTGTTATACTTCAATTTTTATTTATTTTTACATGCAGAAGCACCATCCGCAGGATTATACCACCTGTCCGACCGTAATCTGTTCAATAAACAAATGTGCTGTAACAGTCTTCTTACAAAATGTAATATAATGAGCTGTCTACCTCTATGTGAACATTATAAAGACATTGAAGTAGCATGAAACAGCATTTGAACACTTCTCAATGTCTCTAATGATGGAGATGACGATAGACATTGTCAAATTGTGTTTCGAATGCATGCAAGGCTATAATTCAGTCGGCTTTTCAGTACTTGTCTACATACGTTCTTCGTTTGTTTCCTTTTTGTAAAGAATTTTGCGTTTAAATTCGATACACCATGAATAAACCTGGAGAGTTGCCTCCGGTACATTTGTGGGACACGTTTTAAGGATCTTGACGGGTCGTTGAATATTCATCGATTCTGAAGAGCTGGTTGGATGCGTATGTTTCAATCAAATATGTGCATAGTTGCACGGACTGGAATTAGATTCGATCCCGTGAAATTCCACGACGCTGCTCCCTCAAATTCAGTTCGCGTTACCGTGAAAGCTTAATTACGATATTAGTTCTGCTCCTGTCATATAAACTCGACAGCATTTCGCCGCGTGCCACTTTTGTGAAAATAATTTCTTGAATCAATCGCAGAGATACCGTGTTAGTATACACTTCTAAACGTGGTGCTTGACACTCCAGTTTGCTGCATTAAATAACACCTCCAATCTTTTATTCATTTATCTACACAAAAGTCGATATTTCAAAAATCTATGTATTATTTTTAAGAAAAACAAAGACAGTTTTGGATATAAATTAAGAGAACCTCAAGATAAATAAGGTATTTTTTTTTGTATTAATAGTTTTTAATTTTTACCCTTTAATAATTGTCTTCATATTGCTTATTATTTCAACCATAATGGATGTTAGATTTCAGAAACAATAGTAACATATTATAAGGTCCCTATGACATATTGAATTCCCTCAATAAGTGGGGGCTCTGTAAAGGACTTAAGAATAATTTTATGAATCGTTGACTTACGAGAAATAGTTTTTGTATATTTCCATATTAATGTTCAACATGTACAGTAATATCCTGTATACGTCAAAGATTTAAACACTCTGATTATTACTAACCTTTTACCAGAAGAAACTCAATATCGGGGAAATATAGGAGAGTGTGACGTTTCACCATGAAACGTAACGGTTCCTTTTCTTAATGCATTTACCTTCCCTTCGAGAAACAAAGAGTACGTTTATTATTGCTTCGCGTTTACTTTTCCAGCTTATTAAATAATTCAAAGGATACTCACTCTTGTGCTAGCAATACTCCTGACTTTACTGCCGTCAAATCGTTTCGTTGTAATGTATTCCCAGAGGTATTATTAATGCAGCGTTTTTTACTACATAGACAAACAGGAATAACGTGGAACGTTCATAAATGGACTACGGATCTTTATGCAAAATCAGAATTTTCTGCATCGATTATGAGCTATGTTGCACTACGAAGACAATAAATATGGACAGTGGATCCAAAAAGTATTGAAACACTAAATTTCTAATTCTCGAGAAATTGCTAACATTTGAACTACGATAATTTCGTTTAAAAAAATTGTACTGAATTTATTATTAAGGTAAACATTACATAAACCGAAAAATTTTTCAGTATTTAGCGACATCTTGACTTTACTTTCGTTTTTTTTTTAATTATTTAAAATTATTTAAAAGAATGCAATCTTGTTTCCCTTAAGTATAATTATTTTTGAATGTTTATAAAAGTTTAATAAATTGAGATATCAAAAAAATCGTATTAAGTTCACATAAAAATTGTCTGTCTTCTATGTCCAGTATCTTTTGCTGCTGAATTTAAATAATTTAATTTAAATAATATGAATTATATGAATTTAAATAATAAAAAAATATGAAAGTAAAGTCAAGGTGTTGCTGAATATCCCCTAAGAACATATTTTCATTTCATTTTCCAATTACTACAAAAAAAACATTATCTTACCTATAAGTTTAAACTTACACGCTGACTTTACTAGTAAGATGTTGGTTGTTAATTATGAATCTGATCCAAATATAAAATGGTCAAAATGGTCATCAATGGTTTGTCAACGTTGCTCTTTTAATTATTTCACTTCAGAACATAAACATCAAGTATCTACTCAAACGTTCACTAAAAAGAATAACACACACAATTAGATCTTCTATTAGTTTCTAATTATAAAGGTTTAAACAACTCGTTTGCAGTTAAAATTGGTCATTTGAGGCTCTCACGACTTGAACTGACATACTTTATTAAGGCTCCTAGGTGTAAACCTCGACACATTAAAATAGTTACAGTCTATTTATTACTAGCTGAACATCATATAACAACAGAACATCGCATAAACATACATAGGTCACAGATACTTTGCGATAAAATCATCAGCACCGACCCCTCTTTTTCCT
This sequence comes from Halictus ligatus, assembly GCA_028454255.1. NCBI lineage: Eukaryota > Metazoa > Arthropoda > Insecta > Hymenoptera > Halictidae > Halictus > Halictus ligatus. Next base: position 2,783,350 of record CM052146.1, on the reverse strand, counting down.
TAATCGATCGATTAATCAATCGAAACAATTATATGATCATTGAACTAGAAAGTTGAGTACAAAGTTTATAAAGAATCTACTTTCATTACATTCTTAAACACCCCATGAAATTGGATACAGTACCTAGTGGCAAAACGTTGGGAAAATATTCTTTATGGACACACCTTTCATCGAGAAATCTTAACAAATAATATCATCTGTAATTCTATTGTTCTGTGTTCTTTAGTTGGAGAATGAAAGTTCTTCATAGTTCATTGTTATGATAATCTTATAAAAATGCCTGAAGAAAAAAAAGAAGATAAGGTTTTCGAATTAGTCCGACAATGTTTTCTTTGCAGTCTCGTAACAAGTCTTCTTACGGTTTTATGTGCTCGTAATTTGTGTGTGTTAAGTTCGACTTAGCTGGTTTTATGATTCCTCCACAATATATCGTACACTGGCGTGCTATTTATTACTTTATGGCCCACCCAATTCAGCTACTGTTTCTACTTGGCCCGTATGAATAATTAATTTGACAGGAACCTAATTGTTCTTGGTCGTCAACTAATTGCAAAAAGCTTGTGTACTACTGTGTCTAAAATATTATCGGAATTTTAGTTTTGCATTGACTATAAGGAGAAGTCAAATAACACTATATTTAATAAGAAAATCGTTACATTCCGTTAACAAGTTCTTTGTTAGCAATGGTGCGCAAGAAGCATTTAAATAAATGTTCGAAGGACAAATACATTATCAAATTGTCATTTATTGTATTCTTTTTCGAATGCGAAATATATTTAAATATTGTGTTCGATTGTTACGTCACTACAAAATACTTCTTTTGAATTTAATGTAATTTTTATACAAGAGCTCAACGAATACCAAATACATACTTACTCTAGCAACAATATTTCACCAAAAATTCAGACCAGATGGTTGCAGTATTTATCTTTAACTGCACAACGAACTGTTCACAATGCGACGAAGCAGACTACAAAGGACACATCGTACTGAATAAGGAATTAATTGACTGTTTCTTAGACGCTTAAATGCGAAATGACATTATGTTACATATGAGTGAATTCGTCTTGACCCATGCTTTCATATGACATTAAAGACTGATATGACTTCATATTACATTAAAGACACTTAAAAGATTGAAGGTCACCCTCGTTTCTCGAAACATAATGTAAATATAAAAAATTGACAAAAGATACCATATTGCCAGTAAAATATTCTGTAAGTTCTTCCTGTTCCATTTTCTTATTTTTTTTTGCTATACTTACTGTTTAAGAGAAAAAAGCTGATCCCATTTACCGCGTATTTTAATTGCAAAAGCATTCTATGCTGCCTATCACTGTTTATTAGTAAAGTACGTACAGTGAAACTCAACTGAAAATATGTTGACCATAATACAGTTCTCCAGTGGAGTATTTGGAAATTTTGGGACAATCAAACGGAATACAGTATTTTCCCCGTAACTGTTAAAATTTTGTCCTTGCAATTGAGGGGGAGGGGGTGGTAGGGGATCCTTCTCGGAACTAGTGACCGAGCCAGTGAAGTGTGAGGTGTCAAGCATTGGTGCAAGCGAAGCAAAAGATTGCAGCTCGTCTAATTTTTAATTCTTTTTTTATGAAACATTTACCATCGTCTTCATGACCGAATCTTGTACAGATTTGAAGATTAGAACCTCCTCTTTGCAACAACCTTTTGAATATTGTTGTACGATTTCTTCTCCGCTGTTTTATAGAACAAACCCGAGGAAAAAGTTCGATCGTGTGAATCCTTTATGGTGTATCTTATGTTACTAGTAAATTTGTCAGTACATCTTCTATTTAAAGCTTAATAAAACGGTTTCAAAAAACGTACATGAAATTATTTCACATTGTTTTAAGGCGGAGCTTCAATCTTTAAACCTATGGTTGATTCATTCGCGAGAAAGCTTTCTTAATACTTTTAGTGAGCCTTCAATTGGTAGCATTTTCTAGGGAAAATCAGTTAAAAAAATTTAGTTTTGCACCCGTTAAATCGTGAAAATCTGTCTTAGATAAAAATTAATGATAATTTATGAAAGCAGAAATTTCTAGCTTTAAAATGAGTCCAAGTTTATTGCTGTACTAATTTTTTTTAACGAAATTCCGCAAATCGGAAATTTAGTGTTGAAATATTTTTTGGATCCACTGTATGTTTGTGATACATCAATTATTGTTGACTACAGTGAAATCTTTGAATCATTTGTTTCTGCATAAAGGATATAGTTCTACTGAAATCACTGTAAAAAATAAAGTAAATAATATAATAATACTTGCAAAAGTATTATAAAAGAATACATTTCTGCTGAGAATATCCATGAACGTCAATTAGAATCAAATAGTTAAATAAGCTTTGGTAAAAATCTCGAAACAGGTCGCAAAAATATTCCACGAAGGTTTGGATCAAATCTCGTTTTAACGGCTGTCAGGAAATCGTACTCACGAGTCACAGGAGATGTAAGTGTCGTTGGGACAGTAAAACATGAACACGTTACGTGAAATGAAAATGGACACCTGTGAAATCGTATAGAATCTTTCGCTTCACCGACCTAGCTCGTGAAACGTTGATCTCGAGTCTTTGAGAAACGGTAAGAAGATCGTCGACGCTACGGTTAGATGTCATCGTCAATGAAAGCTGTACACGTCACACTAGAAACTCGATAGGATCGTAGGGACGCTGCGCATAACACACTTCTTAGCATTTTGGATAAGAACCACTGGGTTCTAGCATCGATTCACCTCAATGATGAAAAAGAATCGCCTACCAACGGTCGAGTTGCTCGTTGAAAATCTTTTCAGTGAACAACTCTCGAATATCACATCCGTAGATCTTCTTTCAAACCGTCACTTTATCTCGTGTATGACAAAAACGCGAGACCCGAAACCGGCCAAAGTTTCTTTCACATACCAAACTACTGTATAATATTTCTAATGTGATTCTACAGGGCACTCCATATAAAGTGTTATAAGCTATTTCATTCAACATTACATAAACAATCGATAGATTTTCTTTTAAAATTATGTAGGTCGCGAAAGGGCATTTCTTTTAGATGGTGCATGTGAATTTCTAAAGTTAAAACTTGGATTTCAGGCATTTTCTCGTTAAAATCTACAGGATTATATTTTAAAAAGTCCAAAATTTGCGGTCCCCTGAGTTAAAGTTTAACCAAACGATGGAAGTGTTCGTTTTTCATAAATTTGACACTGTGTAGCTGTCAATCTAAGACAGCAGAAACATTAAAGTAAATTAAAAAATTGAAAATAAGCTTGAACGAGGAATGTAACATGATACAAAACGCGTACATAATAAAAGTACATTTTCACGATAACATTTCAGTTGAAACATAAGTGACAAGACTTCTGAATCAACCCAGTAGCTTACACTAATGTAAATACTAATAAAATAATGATAATACATAATAATGTCAAAGAATTTTTACCAGACTTAAAGAGGAAATTAAAAGTTAATGAATCTTCCTTCTCAAGATTTGTTTATTCATTTCATGCTATCATTTGGTACATGCGATTGTGTTACTCGAGGTTATAACTTGCAAGAATTTTTTATTTTACTACTTACATCGGACAGTTGCAACGAAAGTGACACAACTCAATAGAAACGATGTCCAAAGGGAGAGAGAGAGAGAGAGAGAGAGAGAGAGAGAGAGAGAGAGAAATCCGTTACACATTAAATAATCAGTCCTCCTGCCCCATTTAATTAAGTGGAAAGGTTCCATAGAAAACAGCTTGGAATGTATGCAATGTTGTCCTTTCAATGAAACAGGCAAGCTGGCTTAGTTGTTGACGATAAAAAAAAATGCCTGGCGAATCTGAAAATCTGCTTGGTGTTAAAGGATACAAAATATGATACTAATAACTAGACTTCAGATTTTCATGCAAAATAGGAATCGTCTATCTCAATTGCAAGGTACATGAGCTATGTAGACATTTATTTCTTTTCAGAATAATTTTATTTAATAAATTATAATTTTATTTTATTTGTCACTCATTTTTGTCATAAATACATAAAAGCCGCAGTCTACTAATAACTTTTCTATAAGTGAATAGGTAGAAAGAATACGAAAGTTAGCTTTGTTATATATTTCTTTGTTGTTAGCTTCTGCTAGAACATCTTAAAACATGTATAAATATTGTATTTACGATTGAATGTCACTTATAATTGTTGACGATCAGCTATGATGGAAAATAGTTTACTCCAATAAACGCTTCTTTGACTCAATCATTTATTAGATGTACAAAGTAATTTATGCATTTTCAAATAATTAAAGTATGTTCAAGTTGGAAAAATAATTATCAGCATTTTCTGTGTAATTGATAAATTTCGTATTAAATTTTTATTTGAAACGAAGTTACAATTAATTGACTAGTCGCAAGGACTACAAATTAACCCCTTGCCGTGCGATTTTTTATGTAATTTATGAATTTCATCGCAATTGACGAGAGTATTTTGAGTTTTCAGTCTGTTTTTTCACCAACTTTTAGGAATTTTTTTCAGCAGCACTATTGAACTTTTATATTAGGACTTGATATCCGTATTTATGGCTATTTGAAATATACAAATTATTTTTTAAAATAGAAATACTAAAAATTACACGAGTTATATATATATTTTTCTTGTCTTTTTTCTTGTCCTTTTGATAATCGGGAAAAAATGGGCCAAAATAAATAAAAAATCTTGATTATTTACGAAATGGTGGCACTTTCAACTCAAATGACTGATTCTTTGATATTTTTATCACCTTCTAGACACACATATTCTAGAACATTTCTACTTAAAAAAAATATATAAAACACAGATCGACATTTTGAAAATGAAAAATCAGAATACTCCTTAAAGGAAATAGGTAATGTTCATGTTGAATGGATTCTGCTTGAAACCGGTATTACATGGCAAGGGATTAATTTGTAAATCTGATACATGCTCGGTATTAATGCAAATATTGAAACGATGACCATGTCAAATATTCAGCTTACCGTATTACTCTTGTTTTGATCATCCGAAGTGCGCGTAGAAATGTATATAGCGGCAAGGAAATTATTTCCCAATGGAATTGCAAAGTTGCCTTAACGTCTGTATATTTAAATAGTTACGACGTTTCCGAAAGAGAGGCGAGTCGTAACGTGGCCGAAGGGTCGACTAAAATTACAACTCATGTTGACAGGAAGCAAATAAGGTGTTTAATTACCGAACGACGACGAAGGAGGGAAAAAATTGCGTTGAAAATTCATGAGATCGATGCGCGTGAAAATAGAGGCTGGTCACGCGACAATGCGTTCACGGAAGTCACGTGCGAGCCAGTTTTGAATGAGGTCCGTGGCACTCCGTGGGAACGTGTCGTTACGCACGGGGCGTGTTCCACCTTTCTAGGCTCGTCCTGTTAAATATTTCAGTAGACATTGCACGACACGCCCGCGTTTCACGTATCAGAGACCAGCGAAGGCTTCCCTGGCAACGCAAATTGTGCCCCAAGGGTATCGTCAAGGCACAAAATTGGAGAGCACCGCGAAGATTGGTCTTCATCTTGGGCAAGATGCATTTAGCACAGTCAGCTATAATTTTGCCTGGGCTTAATATTATCTTAAGAAGAAAACGGCAGCCGTGTAGAAGCAATTAGTGGTTCCATCCCCGGCCAACGTTTCAGTTTAGATCGTGAAAATGATTCGCTCGGAGATTACTGGACCATTAGAATAGAATTCTTAAAATGGTAACGCAGAATTACTTCTTTAAGTGAACAATCTTTAATTTAACTTCACGATTCGGCGATCAATAATCTTGTTATGAGATTTGTTTGTTTGCTCTTTCTAATTTCATAAAACACGATAACCCAACTCATTTTCGGTGTGTTTGCACAGAATAAGATCATTAATCAAATATTTTCTTTCTGAATATATGTTCACAGTGTTCACACGCGAATAAGGTATACTAAGTAAATTGTCCATATCTTAAAATACATTATACTGACAATGCTTCATTTTTCTGTTTCTTAACTCTCATCTGGGATAAGATTTTACATAAAAATAAATTATTTTCTACCTTAAGTCGTATTTTACAGTTTCGGAAGAATTAGGTGAAAACGCAAAGAAACGAAAGGAAGTCGCAAACACAAATGCTCGTATGGTTATTTATCAGAATCTTGTATAAAATAAAATTCTAATTATTTCATTGAAAAGATAATGATACAAAAAAATCTGCCTTTTGATTTCTAATTTTATCCTACAACAAGAAGAAACTCCACTTTGGTCTATATGAAAGGAAACAATTTGATACATTGAAATAAGCAAATAGTTTGAATGCCATGCTCAAACGCTCTGTATGTGTACTATTTAGGAAGAGATAAATAGTGAAATTTCAAAAATTTCTGAAATTTTGAAAAGCTGTTTGAAATCAATAAACCTCACATATCGATGGATAGAGGCAATACAAATTACATACTGCAATGAGTCCAAAGATTGAAACAATAAATTGTAAATACTCAATAAAGTTTCCACGTATCAGAAATACCATTTGTAAAGTCCGCCACATACGTGTGTACTATACTACAAGTACAACAAGGGACCACTCTGAAGAAGCGATCACCAATTTTGATAAAACCTTGCTCGGAGCTAAAACACTAAAAAGTATATGACATTTTTTTATGAGCAATTGCTTAGTTTTAGTGAAGGGACAAAAGTCAATCTCAAATCGAAGAAATGAAACTGAGAAATTTTATTTGGTAGAACAATTTGAAAGCTATCACTTCTAAAGAAGAAAGTAAAAAATATAAATATTTCAATAAAGTCCGTTTAGTTAATCGTATCAGCAATTAAAACATTTTTTGTTAGTTTTTCAAATTGTATAAAATTGGAATTACAATTGTGGCAGTCTGCGTCCAATAAAAAGTTGCTCATACATTAAATTATCCTGATAAATGCATCGCTTTTACTACTAAAAGTAGTTACATGTTGTTAGCTATTATATGATTAATAATAAGAATTGACCCTTAAGCGAACTATTGGGGCCGATGCGGCCCCATTCTTTATGCTCTTAATGATTCAATTGAATTCAACTATTGTATTCTTAATGTACATTTTGAAGGACCATTTAAAAGTTAAGACATAATATGTGAATACTAGTAAAGTTATTACACTGGGAAAATATACAAGTGATAAACCATTATAAATGGGTTACAGATGTAATTACTAAATATTCAAATAAATCATCGTTTATACCCTGCTAAAATGGCGAAAAACACACGACAATAAATATCATAGACAGGTAAAACGAGTTTAAATATACTCGAATTTAGATATTCTCGCAACAACTGTCAGATCTGATCGTATATTTTCAACGTTATGAAGATATTGTTAGTTCTGCCATATAACTGCCTATTGCCAGAAAGTGTGATTGTACTGATATTTTTTCACTAAAATTGTGTTAGTATACAAATTCAGTGTTAAAATACAATATACGTATGAACAATGAGTTAATAGGTACTGATAGTAGATAGCGATAAAAGTCGGATAGTAAGTTAATAGGTAGGAAAACACTTCGGTCACATTGGAAGTGTGTATCAACATAACGTCAATCGAGACAACGATCTACAGTGAGATCCGTTATAACGAGACGTGATCAAGTGCACGCGTACTTTGCGAAAATTCAAAGTCGATATTCTCGAAAACAAAGCCTCAAATGAAAAATTTTTATTCTATATTTTCGACTTCTTTTTTTCGCGTAGAATCACCCCCTTTCCGCTTGTACCACCAGTTACCAACCACCCTGTATATTCAATGGAATTTCATTGCTATAATCTCAGTGCAAACGGTGATCCCACCGATGCAAGTGTAAATATTTTTTGTGTTATGTCGAAATATACATATTGTAATAAATTGAAAACATTGCAATACGCGTGTTAAACTTGCAGCCAACGATTGTTTGATAATCAGTTCGTTCAAATTTCCAATAACGAATTTTTTTCTTTATTTTTACAGGACTCTGCCAAATTACAGACTGACAACGGAGGAAAAGTGAGTACATAGTTCATTTGAATCGGTTGTTATTTACCTTGAGACGCACTCTATTCGTGACTAGCTAATTTAAGTAGCACAAAGTAAATATGGTCAGACAAGAGAAAGTGAGTCCAGTGAGAAGATTGGTCAATTCGTTATCGAAATATTATAGCTGCCATGAAAAGTAATATCCTGCACCAATCATGCAATAAATTAAATAATAATGAGAATAATTGTACAAAACACTGCGTTATGAACAATTAATCAACTATGGCCATACGTGTGTACAAAATTTTAAAACATTTGACCTATAATAACATAACCAGTTTTTGTCAGATCAAGTATCTAAAACTGACGGCTCTGAATAGGAAATTAATAATTAACTCTTAAGAATTAAATGTTTCAATGTAAAATCGTTAATCTATGTAAGTGGCACTGAGTTGTTTCCTATTGCAACCAATCTTTAGTAGTTCGTGCTATTACCGTTTGCATTTAATTAGAACGATTTATTAAGGCCTTATTTATTAATATTTATTATTTCGTTGTTGAAGAGTTCGAGGGAATTCTCAATGACTGTATTCTACAAGAAAAGCTGAAAAATATCGCTTTACATAATCTGAAAAGTTAATATATCAAGTTATAGTCTGAAGTTATCCGAACATGAATTGTAGGCTTCAAGAAACTATAATTTTTAAGATTATTAATGGAAATGTGCATAGAATATTAGAAATTCCTTAAATTCGAACCAACATTTAATGCATGTTTACTTGATGCATTTTGAATAGTTTTTCTTCCAGGTTTAAAGTCTCGCGTGAAAAGACTATGTTCTGTAATTTCGACCTGCTTTTCCTGTGAAGAATCAGTTTTTTGCCTGCTCGTATGCGTTACGATTACTGAGGCAGCGCCATGTAAACCGTCAGATTCGGGATTTTGAGATTTAGAAGGGTAAGGAAAAACGTGGTAGCCCGCAGTGAAGTCATGTCACGTACGTTATTGTGAAACTGTTTTGAAACCCAACCGTAGTAATTGATAACGAATTTTAGATAGACCGTCCTACAGGTAACGTACCTAACGGTTTTCTGATTCCATTCTCTTGCCCCCGACGTAATTGAATTTCGGTTTGCATGGTAAATTGTTTTCGGCAGTTTTGGATTCAGTGATACACACGTATGTCGATGGAAAAAAGGGTAAATATAAGTCGACCAAGGAATGCTCGCAGAAACGAAGATTAGATCTGCATGTAAACGAGAAAAATGTTTCTCCGCCAGGAGTTGTTGCGATAGCATTATTACATTATATTTGTTGACCTAATTCTCGCAAAAGTTCCGTTGCGATTTTTATTCCCACTGCAGATAATCGTAAAGTGCCTATTAACCCTCAAACGAGCCGAAAGGTTCAATACTAAAGCTTATCTGAAGGTAAAGTATGGAACATGATTTGATTTTCTTTTATTGCTCGCAGCATTTAAAAAAATCAATCTGTGTAAAAAATGTATAAAGTGAATTAATAAACTAGTTTTGCAAGGTTTCCCAGCTGTGCAAGGTAAACAAAATAAATGAAATAAATTAATAAATCATAAATTAAGTGAAGTTTGTAATTTGAAACTGAAAGTGGGAGAGTAAAATCTCTCATAGTAATAGCTACTTTCATTTTTTTGAATTTTAATACGATTTATTTTATTCGAATGTATCGTTGTAAAAGTTAATATCTATACCTAGCTGAAGAATATGTAGTGTCATCCACAAGTTGACCGACGCGACGTGGCAATTAATGTGTTAATATTAATATGTTTTACTCACTTACACTTATTTATCATAAGTATACGAAACGTATAAACAGACTAAATACAGTGTTTTCTCGATTATCTCCACAACACGGGTCTAACCAGGGACATATTTCGGCCAGGAGAATACTATTCACGTGGCGTCTGTCACCGAGGAGTGTAACACAATACAGAATATTTTTTAAAAATCATACATGACAACAGAATGACATGTTCTTTATAAAGAGGCTGAGAATTCCTAAAGAGATTTCCTAAAGAGTTGTTAAGCGTTTGCTCATAAATAAAGTGTCTACGAATCAAATCGCTAGACCTTCGAAATATCTAGTTTAATGGCGTTGTATTGTAACGTTTCACTATTAGCAAATGAAACTGTCGTTTTAGAATTCAATACTTTTTTTCTTTACTGTTCGCAAAAGTGAAGCGGTAAAGTTATGATAACAACTAGTCGTTACTACTTCACTGACAAAGTGCCGTAAATTTTGCCGCGAACTTTTACGCTCGCGTACTCTTGTGCACGACATTTGGGGGGGACATTTCTCCCGTTTATTCGCTTAGCGCCAACCACGTTCTCTGCTTCAGTCACGCGTGAAGGATATAAGTAGATTAATTATCTCGGCGTATATAATCGACCGGTTAATTTCATTCGTACGGGACGGCTTAGCTACGTGACTAACATAAGTCCACGCTGCCAAGGGTAAATACGCGAATGCATTATGTACACATACATTTGTATCTGTATTCTCATTTCGTTACGCTAATATTCGCCCGAACTTCTGGTACGTTTGTTAGGTCTTTGTTCTTGAACTTTGACGCATATTTTGCTGTATTTCCCAATTCGTTCTGAACATTGAATGAGACTCGTCAAGTTTTAGTTGTTTCGGAACATCTCCAGGTGCTTCTTGAGCATCTGCATCGATAATAGACCTTGCCGTCCTTGCTGACAGTGTGAGATCAGAAGACCACTACTAATCCAATTACAAAACTTCTTTATTTTTATTATTTTTTATCAGACTTTCACCAACATATCCGTGACATTTTTCTAATGAAAATGACACCAAATATGATATAATTCCGATAATATTTACTTGTGTAATGAACGATGAAGTTTACTTCTCAATTATACTAACGGAATGATATCGTGTTTGATATCACTTTCATTAGAAAAATGCCACAAACATATTGGTGAACTCTCATAAAAAAAAATAATTAATAATAAAAAAGTTCAATTTTTTATATGAAGGCCACGACTTTCCGCGTCTCTTCCTTTCCCATACGCTCTCCTTCGTTGCGTCCGAAACTTTCAGGGTTCATTATACAAGTAAATATCATGGTCATTACATCATATTTGGTATAATTTCCATTAGAAAAATGCCACGAATATGTTGATCAAACTCCCATAAAAAATAATGAAAAATAAAGAAGTTTTGTTATTGAATTAGTAGTAGTCTTCTCGTCTAGAAGGCTCTCGAGCTTCTTGGCCCGTCACAGGATACACTCCGCAGTAGTGTGAGTAGTTCGGGTACCTTTAAAAGTTAAGCTTGTAAAGATTTATATAGAGAATTTACTGTACATTATTACACGCTTCCAATGCGATGCGCACGAACGGGGTGTGTCGAACGTTATGCGCGAACAGCCTGCGCGAACGTTACTCCGCCTATGGAGAGCTTAGGGCCCGGGAATTTTTTTCATTCATTTTTTATATCTTGTATTCTTTCGTAGTGTCCTCTAAAGCTCGTGTCTGTTAAGAAATTTTGAAAAATACAAAATAGAATTTTATGAAGGTCAAATATTCGAAACAGAGGAGTTACGAATTATATTATTAAAATGAATGCCGAATATCTAATGGGTTTGAACAATTAAAAAACTTTAAACAAGGACATTATCGAAATCGAAAAAATGTTAATGTTGCAGTGTTCCGACATTTGCAATATTATCATTTTAATTACAATGACAGAACTGTGTAACATGTTATTTATTTTATTTTGAACTCGAGAAGATATTTAATAGACAAAACTAATTTCTGTTTGATTCCAATCTTTGAAAACTAAGCGAAAGCAATTAACATGTTAGAAAGAATTTGTAAGAACTGCCCTTTTCCGAGGTTCTGGGGTAAGTGCTGAGCGGTCCAACACAGTCCTCTTACCAGAAGGCACCCTTGCCTTCCCCCACTCCGTGGCCAGATCCTTCATAAGAGCTATCTTTGTTCTTTAAGATAGCAATACGACGTCGGGTCGTCTGCCATACTTAAAGATTCCTAACTTTCCAAACATGTGTCAACGAATGCGCCCCATCGAGTACCTGAACAACTTCGAGTTGCCAGACATCATCTGGGGTTTGTCTGGCTACGCGAACCCTCGACCCTACCATAAATTAACCGAAAGCGGACTAGCGTCGGGCTATCTGCCTTCGCTTTCTTTTAAAAATAAACTGTCGCTAACAAACATTTGCATAAAATTCCGCGATACCTTGCGACAAGCACCCATTTTGTGGTTGGATTTCAATAAAGAGAACTTGGTGAAACCAATCTGAACACGGAAAACCAACCATTAAACGTACCTTTAAAATATACTTTTGTAGAGACCATTTCTCAACGTGATAAGCAGGAAATCAATATATCAAATGAGTCTACTTATCTTTATCTAAAAGTGGTTTATCAAATATGGCGAAAATTAGGCTAAGGGACCCAATTACTGTGAGGGCACCCATTACTGTGCCTATATTAATTCCAATTATTTTGAAGACATAATGAATATTAAAACAGAGGTATATAACACATATATTAACTAATTTTAAAGAAAAAAATGTAATATCCCTTTTTTAATATTCATTATGCTTTAATAATATGTATAATTGATATTGGCACAGTAATTGGTATCCCCATACTAATTAAGTCCCTTACCCTAGTCTACAAGGAATGAAGGAGTTGAAAACGATATCACGACATTGGCATGGCCTAAATGCCAACTCAATATAAACCATCTATAGACACAAACGCTCGTTATAAATTTGTACAATACTAGAAAACATGAATACATACGTTTTTAATGATGGAATGATGATGGAAAGTTTTAGTAAAATTGATTGTGTATGTTTAACTTTTTAAATTCCAGTGAATTCTCGATATATGTCAAGAACACGTAAGATATATGTAAGCCATGTTATATTTCTTCGGCGTCCGAGGCCTCTCAAGTCTTGTGGCTCCTCACGAGGTATACCCCGCGATAGTGGGAATAATTCCGCGACGTTTGTCATCCAGGCCTTAGCGACATATATAGAGAAATCTCTGTACACCCTCCTTCGTCATTTTCTTTAAATGGTCGTTCTTTCTTGTCGTCGATGTTGAGCCACTTGAACAATTATAGCCGAAAGTACCTACAATAAATGTTGTATGCAAGTCTTCTGTTCTCGTAGGAAATCATTAACGTCAAAGTAGCTCGATAATATTGAAACAAATCATATGGACGATGCGTTAATAGTACATTTACACATTAACAAAGTAATATAGTCAATATAGTATGTGGAGAAATCACTGTATTATGACTCTATAAGAATATTTAATACTCAAAGAAGTGTTCGTTGAGAACGTTCATTCATTTATTGCGTACACACCATACACATTTTTTATACTCATATCATAGATTGCCCCTTTCAAATCGTTGGTTTTGTATTAAAAACAATAAATCTCCAATTTTCTGTAGATTAAATAATTCTCTGCCAGCGTTTAAGCCATTTTTTCAAAAATTCGCGGTTCGATTTAATGTGATAAAACATTTGACAACAGCCACAGAGAAACATCAAGATGGCAGTGTTGCATTTCAAATACGTGTATCTACACTGTATAAAATCTTATGCTGTAGTTCAGAGTACTTTATTACAAATATTTTTATTTGATTTTGTTCAACATAAATGACAGTACGCAATTTTGCAAGGTCTTAATTTTCACAGTTAGAGTAGTCTAACGTTGATTGATTATTTCCTGCCTGAGCTGTGCTGTCTATATCCATTTCTTCTTACCGAGCGCATGTCAAATAATCTACTAAACCCTGTATGCAGTAAATCTTCGTAAATCTCCGAGCATCGTGGATCTCCATTCATTTATAGCACACGCTTTAATAGGAAGCGCACGCTAAAATGAATTCGAAAATATCTTGGAGCAAAGTTTCTGTATCGAGATTGGACACATTATATTTGAATACTTATAACAAAAAATTATTTGAGGTAATGAATTACAATATTTCAAAGACTTTATTATATTTGTTTGATAAACAACGTAAAAAAAGAATTTTCAGTTCGTGTATAATTCAAATTATTTATTATCGAATAATTTTTTTCAACTATGTAATTTTACATGAAATGTTGAACCAAATTCATTAATTAACTAAGTTGTATAACAGTAACTTTAACCGCGTTATACGTATGAGATACTATGTAGAGAGAAATTTGTATTTTAGATGTAGTTGACGATACTGACAAGATAGAATTAGCGAATATTTGAAATTTTATGTGAAGTAGTATTTAATCAAATATAAAATAAAATGAAAAATTATTTCAAATAAATTCCTAATAGTGAAATAATCTAAAGGAGAATTGTTTGTCTTTTGAAATAAAATAATACGTGATTATTTCATATAACATGTAACCAAAGAAGGTAATTTTTGTGTAATTTTCTTGTCATGGTCATTTTATCTAAGCTAAGTTAATCGGGTGATTATTCAGCCTAACTTTGCATTTTTTAATGCCCGTAACGTAAAGTTATGTTAATGTAAACATAACTGCTGATACTGATTTAATTTCCTATAATAAGTATATTAAAATCCTTGCTATTTATGCATCACGGTACCTTCGAACAGCCTTTCATAGTTAAATGTTACATATTTAGATAGATTTTATGGTAGCATTATAAGATTAAAATTTGTGTTCAAGGTTCAATTAAGAAAAACTATGGTAAGGGATCCAATTAGTATGGGGGTACCAAATGCTGTGCCTATATTAATTATTCCTTTTTTTTTAAGCACATAATGAATATTAAGAAAGAGATATTCAACTTTCATTAAAATATATATATCTTATACATCTTTTTTTAAATATTCATTATGCTTTAAGAATGACTATAATGAATATAGGCACAGTCATTGGTACACCTACAGTAACCGAAGATATTCATTTTTGTTCTAACAAAAATGCTGTATAAATGTGAATGTATGTACACTAGTACAAAAACATTGCAACAATCACATGTCAAAATCATTTATCTTCTAGTTAATTCTAACTGTTTTAAAAAAATGAATTTTGTTCTTCTAATGCTAATCAAGGTAGTAGTTACAATAGTAATCGTGTGCTTTAATGGTAAATTGATTGAAACAGTGTTTATTCATAAAATATTAATGTTTCTTGTTATGATTTATTCAAAATAATTCGCATCTGAAGAAACTCATTACGAATTCATTAAATAATTACTTTTTTTCTCAAAAAAAAATAAAAGAACCAGAGATATTTCATTTTACACCAAATCACTTAAA
The DNA here is from genome assembly GCA_028454255.1 of Halictus ligatus. Classification (NCBI taxonomy): domain Eukaryota; kingdom Metazoa; phylum Arthropoda; class Insecta; order Hymenoptera; family Halictidae; genus Halictus; species Halictus ligatus. The sequence goes on along the minus strand of CM052146.1, from coordinate 2,768,033 downwards.
ATTCAAACTGAGAAAAATGACAATTTAATATTACCTATCTATTTTTGTACAGATTGTATTATATTTCAGTTTAATGAATGTACGCGATATCACATCTACAGTGGATCCAAGAAGTATTTAAACACTACATTTTGGATTCTCGAAAAATTGTAAAAACGAACAGTACAACCATACTTCTGGACCTATTTTAAAGCTCGAAACTTCTACTTTAACAAAGCAGTGCTCACTTTCATCTAAGAAGTTAGGCATTTTTACACGATGCAAATTCAAACGTTTTCAAAAATTTTGAAAAACATTCCCGTAAATGAAACTGAAATAGATTTGAAGATTGAAGCCTTCTTTTTCTTTACTGTTTTATGGACGATAAATGCGAAACAAGTTTAAGTTTGGTCGTATAAAGCCCTCGCAGTGTATGTAACTTACACTAAGTTGGTGGCACACCTCTCATTCACAGCTCCACGAAGCAATTAAAAAAATTGCACATCAATTTTCAAGGTGTCATAAAAAGGAAGCTCTAATCTGTAAGTTCATGGTGGTTGCAATCACGAATAAAATTTTTCTAACTTTTCAGAGACGTTACAATTTACAGGGTGAGTCACCTGACGTTTGCATCTCGATTATCTTTACTGTTTTTAAAGATACGTCAAATGTCTTATATATATATAGAAAATATAAATATATAAATATAAAAATATTTGTTTTTATGCTATTTTTTTTTAAAGATCTCGAGGTCACCTTCATTTTTTTAAACGTAACCACTCTTTTTAAACACCTATGATGGTAGCCCCTGTCATTAGGAATTGAATATGACTATAATTACCAAGCTCATTCAACGGCACAAACAGAGGAAACGTATATGATTTAAAATATGTGTGCTCATATATAACTCAGATCTAATCCTGATCATCACTTTTTTAACACCTTCGATGATGGTTCCTTTTATTAAGGAATTCAGTGACTATAATTACTCAAGGTCATTCAGGGTCACATGCAAGGGAAACGTATAATATTTAAGATATGAGAGCAGAATACCGGTACTTCATAAGTGGTGTTAATGATGGCCGTTTAATTCGATACATTTTTATAAACGGGTTCTGAAGGAATGTTGACCTCTGACAAGTATTGCATCCAAAATGATATTCGTACATGCTGTGATGATACGCTGACACATATCTTTAATTGTTAATGGATTCATCTATACGCTATCTTTTAGCATAGCCCACAAAATTAATCTTCTTAAATCTTATGCGTTTCCTCCGTCTATAACTTTGACTCACCTTGAGTAATCATAGTCACTGAATTCATTATATGTTAACAATCATAACGCTACACACTTTGTCGTTCGATCGTCTTTAACGAAATTATCACAGTCTAAATATAGGTAATTTTTAGTGTTCACTAGTATTTAGTGTTCAAATGCTTCTTGGTCGACTATAAAAAGTGATCCGTTTGTTGAATTATGATCAAAATGAGAGAAAGATTTAACGTAAAAGAGAAATGATACGCGACGATCTAAAAAGCAGGAAACAAGGAATCGAAGAAACCGCATCAAATAACAAGACAGTAAAGATTAGAACGGAGGTAAAAGGTAGAAGATAAAAACATGAGAAAAACGAAAAAGGGTGAGGTTATAGCAGTAAAGGAAGCAGAGAGTGGTTGTTGTCCAACTGAGATGGGCGAACTCTGAATCATATCATACTCGAAACGAACCAGAAATCGATAACTCTTCGGTCTTATGTGTTCCCTTTGGTCACTATGCGTTTTATGGTGCTCTGCTGAGTCAGGGGTACACAATACAGAGCTATGAAGCAGAACTTGAAAACTGTTATAATGAAACGATTACGAAGAACTTTTATCCCTTCCAAAACCAATTGATATCACTAGACTGTGGGTTTTTATGCACAATGACAATTGTCTGTATTAATTGTAAGACACACGAAATACCTAGACATTTATTTCTTCTCTTAATCATTTTATTTAGTTAGAAGAAATACAGCAATATTCTTGAATGGCTTAAACGCGAGTTTACTGTTTTCCGTTTGATCTACTCGTTTTTATAAAAAATGCATAAAATTCGCAGTTTAGATATCACTTCATTGCAACTGCAAATTAATGTATTCTACACACATTCTTTCTAAATTCTAAATTAAAGGGTCGAAATAAATAAAGCAACTACATATTTTTGACACTTATGCAGACTATATTGTTCAGGACAAGTTGTCTCAATTTCTCGTTTCCAATTTTTGCTTCATTTTATATTGAAATTAATATACAAATTGAAATATAAAAATGCAATATAATGAACTCAACTGTGCGTATTAAAATTTGTTAAATGTTTTTCTGTACTCTTTAGTAGTTTAAATGAATCAGGAGAATATTATTTACGATGCCTGATTTTATTGATGAACAATGTGAGCTCAGTTTTTAAATTCTCCAAACTTCGAGTTAAAATAAAAGTTATAAATCGTTTAATTAATCCTCAGATATGATAGACGTTTTAAGAGTTAGACAATATTGCAACTACGTTAGCAATTTTCCAGTGCGAACGTGTTAATGCAAATAAACAAGGAATGATTCTAGGACAGTTTCTGTCCTATTTTTCTGGAAATCCAGAATATCTCACAAACTGTCAATCATACTAAAAAATGTTTCAAAGAAAAGTTAAACGGTATCAGGGGCCACATTTTCCGATGTAGATATCTTTTTTTCTGTGTGGACGCATAGAGGTCACATGAAAATCAACTTTTTTTTTTTTAATAAAGTCGTATATTTTTTAATGCACTGCTTGGTGATACTCGTTATTCCCTACATAAAAGTACTAAATCACTTACTGCAAAAATGATTAGTTTAGAAGATATTTTGATTTTAATAATGAGTCCAGGAGTTAGTCTAAGATATTCTGGATTTCCATATAAATGGGACACACTGTAGAATCGAAAATGTAACTGTCATAGAATCGATATTTGTTTGCAACAGTGAGTTTCCTCGACCATCAAAAGAAGTTTCCAAAAGTAAACTGTGGTTTTAACATGACAGATGTTCACTTTATAATGCATCGATAACCCGCCAATTACAGAAATGAAAAGTTACGCTGTGTTGGATTGAATGGTGTGCAGATATTTGGTAGCGTGTATGCTCACATGATTTTTACCTCTGGGATACAATTGAATTAGCAGTTTACGATGACAATTCCACAATCAGTGGAACCTTAGCTTACCTTCAGTAAGCAAGTTATAACGAGGGCTATAGAATCATTCATAAATCGTTTACAAAGATATATTGATATTAACCAACTTCATTCCACATAATAAAATTATTTTTCCTTCATTATTTTTTCAATCACAATTATTGTTCCGCGATTATATCTTCATTCATCGTTTAGTTATTGTGAGTTTATATGTATTGGTACTATATGTGTACATGCAATTATAACTACTATACATCTAATTGTAATTTATACATATAGTTATATTAATAATTAGTATGAATGAATCATTGGATTCATTGATGAGTCATTGGATTTGCCTTGACCATGGAAATCGTATTGTATTAACAAAAATATATAGGTCCATCAAGGAAACTGTAAATTTCAAAAATAAAACTTGAAAAAATCTGTTTACCTGTCATTAGGTTTGTCCCTAGAACCAAATATTATCACCATCTGACATTTTCCCTATCATGAAAACTAAATAAGCTATTTAGGATGTACAAAGTAGAAAGACTAAAAAGAGAAAATACTTAATGTGTTATTTCTAAATTGTTTTTCAAGAAAACCTTAAACATTTACCTTAGTATATAGTTTTGTCAACTTCTACCAAAAATAGCGTTATAATGTATATCTTGTACAAAACACAATCCTTTCAACAATGTTTAAGAGTTTATTAGTCATACACTTTCTTCTATTTTTTTATCAATAAAACGGTTCCATTTTCAAACGAAAGTAACATTTTGTATTCGGGGTAGGCGTTTCTAGTTTCTCAAAATTGTTGTTTTCTCCCATTCAATTCAGCCATATAATCTGATCGTTATCGATGCAATAATTTAACTGAAACACACCTAAAAAAAAAAGATGGATAGAGATGACTGAGAATTATTGTATAAGTTTAAACAGAAAATTCCCGAAAATATTAGTTTTGAGGTCACGGCATTCATGTTTTTCTGTAAAGAATTCCTAAGATTGTACACTTTTTAATCAGTATGGAAGATAAGTTTGATAGTAAGTGAACACTCGTATTTCTCACGCGATTGAACCGGCGAAGCAATTATTGATTTTCGTTACCGGCAATGACCTTTTTATATTTATCTCAGATAAACAATGTACGTCACGCCTGATAGTGTTCAATAAATAGAACCCAGCGTATAGAGTTTTACGGGGTTACTAACATTGCTAACGCAAACATCATTATTGTGAATTGATATCGTAATTATAATATTGCACATCAGTGTCAGTAAATGACCAGTAACATGCAGTTATAAGGTACCTATGCTTTTAGTGAATATCTCAGTGTAGTTAAAAGTTTTGCTAGACACATATATTGTTCAAACGCAGAAATAATAATTTATATATAATTACTCATTTCGTAGGAAATAATTAAACAAAGAGAGCTTGTATATAAGTAACAAAATTTAAAGGCTGTATTGATAAAGAAGACGAAAAACTTAACTGTTCGTTACCTATAACTAAGGGTCACATTAGTATTGACAGAAATTAATATAGACACAAATCTTAATAATATTGATATAAATAGACTATTATCTTGAGAATTATTCAGATTTGTCTTCTAAATTTCGCTCGTTTCTGTCAAATGAATATGCCAACAGAAACTGACTACTGAATGATCCAATAGAATTACCAATCATTATTTTGTCGACACCATCTGTTTTTCTTGGAAAGCTCAATAAAATTTATTAATTGTTTCCAATGAATACCATCCACTTACAATTGATCGTACCAAAAAACAGTTTCTTGATAGCAGTCAGAAACGATAAAATAATAAACATGATGCGGAATGTAATTTACTTAAACCACACATTAAAAGTTGCCCGCATTATTTTCAAGATACACAATGCTACGTATGTATTTATTTCTCTCCTTAATTATTGTAATGAGATTATAAAATTTTTTGAATGTTTTTACTATTTTGCTTGTAATTATTTTTATCATACATGAATACCATCCGCAATATATGTATGTATATTCCACTTAACGTTCCTTTCTAGTTTGAAACCTAAAATATTATTTGCATCAATTAAAAAAGTGTGTTCTCGCATGCACTATTTCTTTAATTAAGCTATAATGTTTCACGTATAAGTGAGATGCAAATTTCTAAAGAAAAATTAGTTGTGTTTCGACGCGTATAACATAAAAAATTTGTCAAAAAATTAATGCTGAATCATGCTGTAAAATGCGATCGCTTTGCATGGAATTGCTCTCTTATTATCTAGATAATAGTACAGTATTAAACTTTATTATATTTTTTCATTTATGCTCACTCATTATACACCTCATTTCTTCTACCGACGAAACGATAGTCGACATCAACCCCGTAACGAGTTAATCCAACTCATTTCTTTCCAGAACAGTTCAATAAAAATCGTTTGTTGTTGTTTCGTAAGCATTTATCATTACAAATAACTTTTCTAATAGACTACAAAATGGTTTGTATGCGTAATGTTTTAACCACACATTTCGGTTATGCAAAACATTTTATGTTACATTGTGCTGTTTATAAATGAATATGTGCAGTGGATTAAAAAATTATTGAAACTCTATATTTATTCGAACACTACATTTCATCAAACTTTCCGTTCAGGCGGAGCGGTGTCGATCCACGAGAACTGACACTAGGCTTTTCATGACATCTGTTCAGACATAGAAAGTACATAGATATAAGCTCCACCCTTAATGTGTTAAAAACAGAAAATTTGATTAAACTTCACCTTGGCAACCCAGAAATTTTTTACTTTTTTAAAAATAATATTGTAGATTGTGACGCGAAAAAGCAAAAAATGCAAGTTTTAATGTTAGGAATTCAATGGTTCAAAAGTTATGCGTGTTTAAAGTTGAGCGATTTTAAGCGTTTTGACAGGTAAGGCTGCCTCCATGTTGGTATGTACTCAGTGTCGCGCGTCGTCTGACGAGCGGAGCGGCTACATGAGAGCACAAATACACGGTGATGTCGATAACGTAGATTTGCCATCATGTTTCTCCGACCCCTACACGAACCTGACTCATCCTTATCTGTCAAAAATACTGAAAATCGCACATCTTTACACACGCATAACTTTTGAACTATTGATCTCCTAGGATTAATACCTGGATTTTCAGCATTTTCTCACCAAAATCTACAGGATTATAGAAAAAAAGTTAAACATTTCTGTGTTTCCAAGGTCAAGTTAAACCGAAAATTTTTTTATTGAATGAATCAATGAACACTCGATGTTTGCAGTCTTCAGTATGTTAAATAGCTCAATCTAACAATAGGAGCACATATTTAATGTACAAATCGAAAAAGATTAAACTTGCATTACAATTAAGTTAACTGCCATTATACGAACTCTATATTATACGAATCGAGGTTAGACAAAATTTTTCAACAAATGCTAAAAAGGTTACAAGTCGATAAATGGGTTGTTTAGAGAAAGGATAAAAGTTCAAAATAAATGAATTTTGCATGTCGTTCTTCTTCGATTAAACCGAGATTTTCCGTAAAAAGGAAAAGAAATCTAAATAAATCCTCAGGCAGCGTTGTGCGGAACGTCTACGCTCTTATTCGAGGAGCGTTGGCTTTAACAATCTGTTGTCGTCGTTTTGAAAAGCTGTTATGATATTAACTCGCCTAGCACGAATTCTTCGCACATTAATGTCGCTCAAGAACACAGTTTGGGCGTGTTCTGACCTGCCCAAGTGTACAACAATTAAACCGTGACCGTGTGTCGGAGGAATAATCGTTGTTCTCTTTCACTGGAAATCGTCGGAAGTGTATTGTCCTGTGTCCTGTGGCCACAAGGTACTTGTTGCGGTGCACCCTTCTGGAGGATCGTTGACGCGTAAAAAAACATAGAAGCGTGTTAATGGAACTCCATTGATTTTGCTGCTTCGACGTCATTGGGTTAACTGAACATCCCGGAAACGACGCTAAAAACAGACGCTATTGAACAAAATTATAGAACACCCTGAACAATATCGGAATAAGGGGTTTGTATTGTATTCACTAGGGTAACGGACCCACTTATTGTGGGAGTGCCAATTACTGAGCCCATATTAATTGTACTTATTTTTGCAGCATAATGAATATTAAAAGAGAATGAATATTAATTTTTATAGGGACTTTTATCCAATAGAGACAACGGAACTCAATAAACCAGAATAAATTCGATTGTATTAGAATTAAAATGTATCATTACATTATTAGAAATACTTATTGCGTCACACAAATACGTAACTCGATATTCTTTATTTATCGAATATGGACACTAAAATATTACGTCCTTATTTATTAACATTAGATTTACGGAGCAGTAAAAATGACTACCTTACATTACTTTATAAAAATAATATGAATGTATCTATCAAAATTTGTAGCCATTTTTTAAATTATATATATATATATATATATATATATATATCCTCAGAAATCAATTTGTTAAATAATTCCCCATGGATGCTTCTCTACAATCTCGATATTTGTAAATTAATAATATTAGAATCCGTCATTTTGACGGGTCCGATAAGTCTAGTGTTAAGCATCCAGTGTAGAACTATTAATAGAAAGAAAACAGACGTTATTGCATTACTTTCGAATACTAGGTTCTGCAATTTGTTCATTTAACTTCAGAGTTTACATCATCTAATTATAGAACAACTGTGGAATTTGGTTGTATTATAGAAATCTTTTTAGTAGTTACTGGATGACACAAACATATTCATTTTAGCACACATTATAGTGCGATTTAAACACCGATTGATTTTGAAATAGTAAAAAAATCGTAGAAGTAGATTATAGAATAATAAAAGAAGAATTGTAGAATAATGCGTAATTTTATACATATTTTTTACATAAAATTACCAGGAACAGCAACAGGGAAGCTTTGTAGGAAAACTTGATTTGCAAACAGGTGAATTTCATTTCCAAAAGGGTGACCTTGGAATGCTAAACCTGTAGTTACAACGATTGGATAGCTAAGAAAAGTGTTGGCATTAACAGTAACAAGATGTGTGCAATGCAACAAATATTGAACCTTAGCTGTTTGCTGATTTTAATGAGCACTGTATGGTAACTGTAAATTCACATTAAGATGATCACGATTGTTCACGACAATAAGATCAAATACCGAAAAACTTGTTTATTACCATTGTTATGCTGCAGATTTTATGCCTTTAAAATTCGTCAACATATAAAATGAATTATAAATAAATAAAATAATATTTATATTACATCTCCGTGAATGTGTATACATGTTTATGTTTTTGATTCCATTTTATGCAAACGCAACGTTCGCTTTTAATTTTATTCGAGGAATTTATATTATTGAATTCTGTTGTTCATATTGCAATATTAGTAAAGCAAGATTTCAAAAATTTCCTTTATATATTTCTGTCTCTGTTTATATTTTCATCTGAATCCCAGAGGATTTTAGAATTTGCAGACAATGAAGTATTTAGAGCATCGTGGTTAACAGAATTGGTTTTAAATCATAGAACAGATTTTATTTCATCAGGGCAATTTACTTGGTATTTAGGATTATATGCATTGTCATTTTTAGGTTTGGACAATACAACATACAATACATTTATGCTTCTTACGTTATTTGAGGTTATTTTATTTAAGTTTATATATTTTGTTTCAGAAAATACAATCAAAATATTTCTTTGATAGCACGTATGTCTGTCCTGTATACGTGTAAAAGTAAGAAACAATATAATAGAGTGATTCAGCTAAGTGTGCCATCTAAATTACGTGCACAATATTTGATATACATATGAAAAACAAAGCAACGAAAGTTGTATGGTTTCGAAAGCAGCATACAATGTAATAATTAGCCTTTCGAGATGTATGTAAAAAGTCATCTTGAGTTTCTTGCAACTTTCGTTGCTACATTCTTCATTTATCAAATAGTTTGAATGTAATTTAGGTAGCATGTTTAACTGAATCACCCTGTATATACATTGTTGTATTTCATTGCTCGAGAATTAATGAGTTAATGCAAGATTGAAATTTAAAATTTTTGTTTTGTTTAAAAAATTCTATAAATACGTAAATCATTATCGATTGTATAATTCGATTGTTAGCGGTACCGTGAAATTGTTCCGTGCATGTCTAGTTAGCAATATTTCAAGTCCCCTCCTATTTTATTCTTTTCTTCCCCCTGTTCATAATTTTCTTTTCCCCCGTTTCATTCTCGCACAAGCTTTGCCCCAACTGCGGCCCGGCCTATCGTTTGATATACATACATATCCCGCATGGCATTTTCAACAGATGAAGAATCGATGAAGAACATCGATCCTATAGTTTCCGCGAGTGCAAAAATCACTTGTTCGGTTATTCTATCCCAGCTGAATTGTTGACTTTGCCACGTAAAATCAGGTAATACAAGAAACCTACTGGCTCTACCTTGATCACCAGGCGTAGGAATGAATTTCTAACCTGCTGGGAAGGCAAGGTCTCACGTTGGAAAAACATTCGGCTGCCATAAAACTACCGGCAAGGGAAGTCAATAATTGAACTCCTCGGGTTGTTCGATATATGTTGGTTTCATTCCACCTTTTCTTCCGTGAAGTACAAATCGCAGAAATGGAACCACTCGAACAAATACTTCAGTGACCGCTTTTGAAATCGTCCGCGTCGACCGTTTAATTGAACTCAGAATGTCAAAGCCTGTTTCCGATGTTCATTCTCCCCTAACCCTCGAGCTTAATTGAATTTCTTTGGTGCAAACTGGTAGCAGTTGAATACCTTCACACTAATGGAATCCTACTAGAGTACGGGAAACATCAACACTGTCTTCGTACGTTAAGTTGTGCTTTTTGTAGGATAACTCCTCCGAAAGTCATTTGTGGTCTAACATATTGTACACATTGGATTTATGTTTGCATTAATCATAACATTACATTAACCCTCGTAAGTACCAACATGGTGACTCCCTTACCTGCCACAAAACGCATAAAATCGCTCAACTTTAAACACGCATACCTTTTGAAGCAGTGAATTCCGAACATTAAAACTTCGATTTTGGGCCTTTTCTCGTCAAAATCTACAGGATTACAGAAAAAAGGTTAGGAATTTCTGGTTTCTTGAGGCGAAATTTAACCATGTTTGAATTTGCAAAATTTTCGAAACAAAAAAATATGGCTACTTTCTAAGCTCGTCTCTAAATTGTAAGAAACTTCGCTGAGAAAAACGAACGATGGATTTCAAAAGTAGAAGACTCAAGCTTTAAAATGAAATAAGAACGAACATTTACGACGTTTTCCCATGATGTTATAATACTTGAAACGTGGTTAGTTTTTTTAAGAAAATCTTACTGAGGAATCTTTTCATTTTGCATAATAAATGTGACTTTGAATTCTTCACAACTAAACGTCAGCAAATAGCCAGTTATATCTATCGGTAAGAAAACATGTTCTAAGGACTAGAAAGTATTTTTAATAAATGATCAAGAAAAGTATACAAAAATTACCATGAACCTTATTTACAGCGTTGTATGTATCGAGACACTGCTGTGTGTGGTGTACTGTTGGTGCGATTACATATTCATTAAGGGAACAGAAATCATTAATAGCCCACACATTTATTAAACAATATGAGAAGTCTGTACAGTAGTGTGTGCACGAGGGCGAAACAGATCACGCAATCTCAGAATAGAAAGGCCTCGTAATGTTAAACTGTGAACGGTCAATTAGCAGATTTTTATTTGTCAACTAAATGAAAATAAAATATTTACAATAGCTTACAAGAATAGAATCGAAGACCGTAGCAATCATGGTCAAAAGCATTTGGAGAAAAATTTGAATGTGCTGCACGAAACACAATTGTTCGTTGCCAACGGAGTTTGAATCTATTCGTGAGGCAAGCTGTGGTGTAACTGCTTCGCTGTTGTGCTGAGCACATTTCGAAACCTCGTCAAATTGAATCGAAGAAACACATTTGCGCACAAACCTTTCTCCGCGAAAACAAAAATGATGTTTGCCTTGCATTATCTTAGGTGCATTTGCATTCTTATTAAATGTACGCTCGGACGACAGACACGTACAAAAAGCATGAATAGAAATGGTTGCATTAATTTTTTCCTACAGCAGTTATCTCTATGGACAAAGTCGCGGCCGAGTGCGCCGCTTTCATTCCGGAAATAAAATTAGCTTTTGTGTATGTGTGCTTGTGTCTGTGTTTGTATGGATGTGTCTTGAGCTTGATTCAACGGCATTGAGTGAATGTTCTTTCTAATAAACTAAATTGAATAAAGTGTTCAGTCACTTCAGTTTACGTAATTTGACACTTCAGTGAAGATAACGCGACGGTACGTCATTAGTCTTCACTCATTACACCTTCAGACAAATGACTGAAAACTTTATCTGCAACGTTGCCGTTCCAAAGTTAGAACACTTTCCCCTGTTTGCATAAACGAACTTCACTGTGCACACACGTACATCGCAAATGATACAAAAACTATGATATATTCTACAAAATGTAATTGCTTCACTGAATTTTATATTGTTTTAACTAACGGATTTATCCATATCGGCGGAGGCGCGGTTCACATTTTAAACGATACAAATTTAAGCTATGCTTAACGAGAAATATCGGAATTGTGTCAAATTCCAGAGAGCCTTTGACTAAGTCACGATGCTTTGAACTGAGTGTTTCTCTGAGCTATCAGATTATCTCGTATACACAGCAAAACAAAAAAGTATTTGAACATTTCATTTCCGTTCCTCGAAAAATTGTCGATATTTAAATTGTGACATACTTAAATTGTGACTATTTGTAAAAACAAATAGTACAACCATAAGCCTGCACTCATTTCAAAGCTTGCAGTCTTTATTTTCGCAAAGTAATGTTCATTTTTGATACGTTGAGTATAAAAATTGCTCAGCGTAAAATTGTTCAACTGTAAACACGCATAAATTTCAAACCAGTGAATTCCTAACATTGAAACTTGGATTTTTGGCATTTTTTCGTCAAAATCTACAATATTATTTTTAAAAAAGTAAAAAATTTCTGGGTTGCAAAGGTGAAGTTTAACCAAAATGAGGAACAAGCTAGTTTTTACAGAAGTTTGAATGTATAGCGTTTTCGAGAAAAAACGCGTCTTCAGTTTCTTGTTCGCTATATCATAGCAAAATCTTGGATTATGAAACTAAGAACTTCTAGTTTTAAATTGAGTCCAAATTTATTGTTGTACGATAATTTTTACAAAATGATCGCAGTTGACATATAGGCCATTTTTGGAGAATCGGAAATTTAGTGTTCAAATTCTTTTTGGATCTATTGTTAGTTATATTAGGATAAAATATGCATGTTCATATTTATATTGGCGAGTTCATGAGCAAGTAAAATTGTTTTTTTTTCAAGAATACTCAAACTTGATAATATTTATGTGTAATCGTTGATCTTTGATTTCTACGATCGTTTCGTACCTCACGGGTAATTTTTGAATTTTTTCTTAAACAAATTACTGATGTTTTGTTATCATTTGAAACAGCATTGCGATAAATAACCTTACAATTAGTTATAATCGGTTGATTGAACGTCAAGTATTGCTATACTATAAATATAAATTTTTAATTGTACTTTATAATTTTTTCTAAACTTGTTTTTTCAATGTGCGATGTGACTTTATCTTCGTAAAATGGTGTTCCTTTGTAATTTACTGATAATGATAGTGTTGGTAGTGCGAGTTTATAAACCTTTAATTTATTTTTAGCCATTGCTTTCCTTCGGTGCTTGCATTCGGGCGAAAATAAGCTCATGAGCCGCCCGATGAGCTTTTCCGCTGTAAAATCCGTTATTTTGCGCATTTCCATATAAACCGAATGGCATTTAACTTGGAAAAGGTAACATTTTCGAAAAATGTTTAAAAATGTTCGTACTGTACAGTTCTACTGAAGAAATTCTATTGAGAAGTTCCTACTGTAATCCGAAATATAGTACACACAATAATAATTTGATATTTGTATGTTTCCAGACAATGAATCATGCTATTATCATAGTTAAATTTTATAGACTTTCCCATAAATATTTTTGCGTGTATGTAGTACTTATTGCCAACGATACGTTTTGTAAAACTATAAAAAGGTCAATGTTCTGTATCTTGTGTAATTCGTAGCATAAAAATAAGTGAAAAAATGGTCTGAAAATTAGGTAGCCAATAATATTCGCTCATACGTTACACAAAAAACTGATATTGGTGACAAGATGAAGGGATGAAGATTTTTATCAATCCACACATATCGTGTTACAGTTAAAAATTGAATGTTATTTATGTTGAAATTTTATCTGTACGTTCAGTTTTATTCGAAATTATAAGCGTGGCAATTTCATTTTTTGACCTTCTTCTCTCATAGAGGCTGCGTAAAAGGTGAACATTAGTTGGAGATGGAAATGTGGTTGTATTGATTGCTGTGCTCGGCATTCCCTGGGGTTAGGATACAATCAGCCACGGGGTAATTTCTGTTTACCCTTAGAATTCGTTTCCAATTGGTAAACCAACTTCTATATTGAAACTGCAGAAGTAACGGACGCCGTCAAGTGTACCAATGGTGACGCTAGATTGTGAGCACACATTTCGTATGTCAATACAATACGCGTGGTTGGTATTCAATACATTTATGAGTATAAATTGTTTCTGAATGACAAGATTCATCGTTCATTGTTTGTTCCGACGCAAGGGACCGCCCACTTGGGTTTTTTTTAACTCGTCAAGTGTAACGCAGGTCCTCAAGGACTGGCCACAGATTTTAGGTTCATATTACAGCACCGCCCTTGCATACTGATTGTGAGACTAAAGATTTCGCTTAGACGACATCGGTTTCTATTCAGTCAATGCTTTAAACAATGAATATAATATAAAAAAGTCAGTTACAGCGGGTCATAAATTTGCCCTTTTTTCAAGTACCCTCATCCCGAACGGGAAGTACTCTTTCCCAGTCAACTGTGGAGGATGACGAGTCATCAAGGGTGCGTTTAGCGGGGAATGCAACGCTCGGCAGAATCCAATCAATGCATCGCTTTGCGTTTTTCAATGAACGTCATTGGATTGACCATGGACGAAGAAGGAGTCTTCTTCAGAAAAAAAAAACTGTCGACGCCAGTGCTGAGAAATTGGGCAAGATTTCTCGCGCATGCGCGGCAATTTTAGCCTCAGTAAAGTAAAATTCTTGATAAAATGGGGTATCTTAACCGTTTGAGTCCCAGGGGTCATTGGAAAAACATGGTCGAAAAACGTCGAACAGCGCGATAGCGTTTGTCTTTATCGATTGCGAAGAGGCCTAAGCGGCGCGATAAGTGCGTCAGTAAAGTTGAGCGTGCTACTTCGACAGTCAGTGACTGTAAATCAGCGTTCCATTGTCCATAGCGTTCGAAACGTACTGGGACTTTTATTTATTTAGAAAATTTTTTAAAAATTGGTATGATTTTATTCTGAAAAATGAATCTATAACAGCAGTGCATATAACAGAACAAAACATTGGACATTTGGCTTTCTTTTCTGAAACAATAAAGAGATAATAAATGCACATTCTGTTCCTTATATAATGAAAACGAAATAAATAAAATATACAAAACAAAACAAAATATTGCACATTTGGCTCAGTCTTTTCACAGTCGGCTAATTACTATCACATATACTTTCTTTATGCAAATTGTGTGCATTATGCAGTTCGAAACGTCGCGAATCTATTTCTAAATTGGTACAATCAATGTTGTCAGATTTAAAACTGGACCTAGGGCTTCGCCCCCTAATGTCTATAATATATATATATACTTACTAAAAATGGCCGATAATTCGCCGATATCTATTATTTATTTTGGCCGATATCTCAGCATTAGTCGACGTCGAGATCGACGGCATTCGTAATTTTGTTCTCGTTGACTAGACGACCGAATGAATCTTTTGCTGTTTGACCATCGTTGAATCGTTGTCACTAAATCGTTAGCCGGATAAACACGTTTTTGTTACGAATCTAGGAATAAACGTCGTACATTCCCATGCGTACAAGGCAGGACCTGATTGATTAGCCTTACTGACGTCGACAGTCCGTCGACAGGTCTGGACGAACGCCGTTTGTGTATACAAGCATCGCATCGAACCAATTACCTAAAGTTAATTCGGCAGGTAATCAAACGGCGAAATCTGAGTTGACGATAAGCGACGCAGTCGGGTGTGAAGCATCAGATCACTCTCACGTCACTCACGATATACGCGATCGAGCATTGTTTATCAACAAATCGCAGTAGGAATTTGCTGCGCATATTAGAGTGATTATACGTACATCAATACTTATGAAATGATCCAATACTAGCCAGATTATTAAAATAGAATATTTTATTTTCTGTTTCAGCCTGTTTAAAACGGAAATTTTTTATTTTATGACCCAGATACTTGAAACGAAAATACTTCATTTTATGGTTTAGATTACCAAATTTTTTAAATCATATGTTCTGTTTGAAATACTATTTTTTTTTTTGGCAAAATAAAATCTAAATGATTGAATATTATTTGAAATATTTATTTCGTCGAGTATCGCCCAATTCAGGCCAAGATTGCATAAAATTTATAAAAGAAATATTTCAAATACTATTTTAAGTGATCGTTGCTCCACAGTTTAAATGGAATAGTATTTTAAACAGAAAATTAAATTTCAGCAAATGAAATACTTTTATTTTGACAATCTATACTATGAAAATATTTTATGTATTATGAATAGTACTTAGAATATTTTTTGACAATAAAAATGTCCAAAAGGGAACTAAATTCATTTTTCATTAAAATATTATATTCGCATGTAACAAAGTAATGCGTTGAATATTTTCATTACTAACAATTAGACTATACATTCGTGGACGAAGAATTAAATCAGCCAAATTGAACTGAAGCAGATTGCAATTATGTATCTATAATCTGTGATACTTCGAATTCGAAATGTGCTTTAAAGACAACTATCAGGAGAGTAAAAACTATTTCGTAATAAAAGATATGGAGTGTACACTGATATTTAATATGAATTAATATGAAAATTTCGTAGTTTATTTCGCAACTCTCATGTTAAGTATAACATGTTCTGCAACAATGCTTTGCCCATCTCAATGCAGCTTTTAGCAAGAGTCCGCGTGAACAAAAATAAAGAAATAGTTTGGTATGAATATTCTCAATCAAAAAATATATTGTTGCAACGGTTGTACGAACCAATTCTGCTAAAAAATATGTATCTTATCACTTGTAAAATTTAGATACTATAGACACTGCGCATAATTATTTTATAGAACGTATTTTACCCGAGACCTTTATTATACTGGGTGTTCCATTTAAATCGTTCCAGTCGAATATCATTGAAACTGTTGATGATACTAAAAAATATTTCAGAGAAAAGTTAAACGGTATCAGAAGCTACACTTTCCGATGTAGATAACTTTTTTCTATGTGGACATTTAGAGATTATATGAAGGTTAACTTTGTTTTTTCTTATGGAATCGTATATTTTTTAATGCATTGCTCGATGTTACTCGTTATTACCTTCATAAAGGTACCAATCACTTATGGCAAAAGATCATTGGTTCAGAAGATGTTTTAATTTTAATAATGAGTATATAAGTTAGTACTGTACAGATCTTTACAGATAAAACCGTAAATACAAATAATAACTTGCTTAATACCAGGACTGAGGTCTTCATTTGAAATGAAAATAACGTGTAAAAAATACAAGGATTAAGAATTGCAAGCTTTATCAAATAATATAATAACCAAACCATTATTGCACTTAGTAATATAAACTGTTAAGTAACAAATTCTGGTATATGCATTGCGCAGTACACATGTATTTTATCGTAAAATACTTGTACTTAATACCACTTACTATCAAAATTCCACACTCATTAGTTTCTTTTTTAAGATATTTGTAATTATAGTTTCGATACATGTTGGAAAATGAGATGAGAGGTGGAAAGTATTGGATGGAGGAGGAGAAGAAAGTATGTTGGGTCTGTGTGTGGGAGGAGGAAACGTGGGAGCACGTGTGGGAGATGTGCATGGGAGGGAATGATGGAAGAGGTTGGCAGGGGATGCTGGGGGAAGTATTAGGGGACGAAGGAGCAGGAGAGGAATGGATGAGGAATAAGATTGGAGTGAAAGAGAGAGCGACCGGAAGTGGAGGTCAGTGAGTAAGAGTGAGCGAAAGAAGGAGATGTAAATAAGATTGTAACCCCGAGGGGAAACAATAAATGATATACTAATTATAGTTTCGATATAACCGTAATTATGCCAATGTAGTTCAGAAGGTTACCAAGGTGTGGCGTAGCGCTAGCAAGTTGAACTTTGTACGCCGCACAGTGGGCAATTTGGACAAAATCGGATTCAAAATCAAAAAATTTTCGATAGAAATGAGATAGAGTGATGAAATTTTTTTTAAATTCAAGCTCAAACTTTGTAGAATATGGGAAAAATAGGAAAAACATAAATAATATTACCATCCAATCATTTCAACGAAAAAATGATTTCATTAGTTTTTATCACAAAATTCTATTTTTTGCAAAATTCTGAGATCGTAGACAAATTTTGAGACCACATTTGAAATTAGCGTGAAAAAATCTATGATATATAGCATGTTAAAAAAATTTTTTCATATCGAAACTATAATTACAAAAATCTTGAAAACTACTGAATGTCTGTCCCTATAATGGGGTATTTTTGTAATCAGGAGAACTAAGTGTATATCTCTGCAAAATCTCAACTAAATCGGTGACAACAAGGCTTTGCAGTCTCTTTATCAGCATCGCGCGTCATTCAACGAATGGAGTTGCTAGACGGCAGCACAAGCACACGGCGATGTCGATAATGTAGATTTGCAAGCGTAGCCCTCCCCCCATATAACCTAACCCTAACCGACGTTCGCACGGCTCTACCCATTGGACGATATCTGAGCACACGCTAATATGGCGGCATCCTTACCCTTGCGTCAAAAACACTTGAAATCGCTCAACTTTAAACACGCATAACTTTTGAACCAGTGAATTCCTAACGTGAAAACTTATATTTTTGGAATTTTCTCGTTAAAATCTAAGATATTATTTAAAAGAGTTCAGAATTTGTTGTGCCCTTAGTTAATGTTTAGTCCGATAAAGTAACAGAGTGTGCCCCTGCCTTAGCATACCACCCCGGGAAGGAGGGCGGGGCGCGGCCCCCTTCTGTACCTACACTATCTGACGATATCACGCAAAGAAATACGCGGTGCCGCCCCCCCCCCCCGCTCCCGTTAGGCCGCCCGATGGACATCCGGGCCCCCGCCTCGAGATCATCAAGGTCGACCCCGACCGCATCAGAGGCGTTGCAACAGGGGCACACCTCCGGGGCGTACTCTGCGCCGCCTCCCCTTCGGCCGAGATAGTGATTACGCTCAGCGATCCAGTTCCGCAAACACATAGACTCTAGGTAGACTCTAAGGTACGGTTTAGGATAGCCACACAGCGAAAACCGAAAAAAGGCCATAAAAAGGGATAGTGACATTAACACGTTAAGCGCCACGCCGGTCCCTAGTGACCGAAGCTAGACTTTCCATTCAGGCCTCGTCGGTCAGCATGGGCCTGCGGCAGATTTTTCGTTCTTGTTATCACCGCGCGCCACGTTACCCGATATCTGTTTATGCTTAAGCTCGTCTATCGGCGAGCGGCCCAAACGGAACGGCAAGTAAAACCGGCGTGGCGCTTAACGTGTTAACCAGCGTCGGATTGCGAGCAACGATGGGCCTTCGACTCTTTGACGATGTCCATGCCCATATTTGGGAATGGTGAGAACTACGGAAGGGACAAGGGTGAGGAAGGCTGAGTTTTCGCTAGGCGAGGGATGAGTCAGGGGAGTCGATCGACGTTGTAATCGCAGTCATAGTCATTGTCGTTGTCTGAAATTCGCAGAGAGGGCTGTAAGAAATTAACAGTCAAGTGGTATAGTTGTTATCATTAGTATACAGTATACAGTAGTAGTTGGTAGTATAGTTTAACAGTTAGTTTTTAATCACGCAATCATTATACATCTAACAATAAGTCTGTTTCCTCCCAGTGTTTTACTTCTAAAGGCAGATATTTCTGAAGCTACAATGTCTCGCTCACTCAGTAATAGAATCGACTACGGTAAGAATGCTGCACGTAAGAACCGATCTTTACTGGCCAATAATTTTGAGCAATGTTGCACGTTTAACATATTCACTGTGCACACCGTGGAAATAGGAGGAAATACAGAGTCGTAAATACTTTAGCCGTCCACCTAGATTACGCTGCGAAGTGGATTCGAATTTCTATCGATTACGATTTATCGTGCACTTTGGAGGTTATTATACGTAAAAGTGGTATGTTTTATTGGCAAAGTTATTTCCCACAGTTTTATTCCCAGCAATTCCATCGGAGCTGAGGCAGGAGTTGTAAACTCGATTATTATAGGTTGCGATTGAGTAATAGTTTTCTTAGTAATAGCGGAGCAATTATCTCAGCGTTTAATCCCTTAATGTCTGAATTATGAATTTCTGAAAAATTAAACGTTACACATTTCGAGTAAGATTCTGCTGGTAGCCACAAATACTGTGCAGATAAAAATCAAATTTGATTAGATTATTATTATTTTATTCGAAGCTTTAAGATTTACAACGGAACATCGGGGACTGATACACTCCGATTTTTAAGAAACTTTGTTAATAAATATTTATTAGACTTATCTAAGCAGATAACTGTAATTCGTTCGTGCCCGTTTTTCACTTTGAGGGAGATATCAACCCTTTTATTCCAATCGCCCTTTCTATATACGTGCTTATAAGTTGTAAACAAAAAACGGGGTGTAAATTGTTAAAAAAAAAATTGAGATTTCAATTGTCCATAAAGAATGATTTTTGACGATTTGATGAGAGAAACGTTTAGGAATCCACTTATTACATGAAAAGTGGGAAAAGGTAACAATGGGAAATACTTTGAATGAAGTATTCTCTATTTTTCTAAAGATTGTAGAGTAGGGAATACGGTACATCCGATATTTCTGTTCTGTGATCTTTGACTGATAAGTAGAATTCCGAATCCTCATCCAAAAGAAAAAGTTTGTGCATCAATTTTAGGACACAGGAGCTAAATATAAATTCAAAATAAATAAAAAATTAAATGTAAATATAAATTTTTTCACTAATAATTTTAATGCAGTGAAAACGATATATTAGTACTCTCAAAGTCTTCTAATATTTTTACAGAGTTAAATTGCACCTACACATTTTTGTCATAAATGCATAAAATCGAGAGCCTACTGATAAGTACGCTAATCGATCATCGATTGTGTTGAATGTGATCGTTTTACCAAGAAAATAATTTGAACGATAGGCATACTTGTAAATATTACTATATTTAAAAATTCAACGTTTGATTTTGAAATGTTGACGTTGGAGAACAATGTTTAAAATATTTTACACGAATTTTGACGTGCTATGGCACAAATCTGAATCGTGCTCTAGAGTTTTTGTTTTGTAATATTAGTCCGTACAATATACCGCTAATATATAGATTCAATTCGTTTTTTTCTGGAATGTGATTTAATTATGTAATCAACATTCGTGCATCAGTACTCTAGTATTACATACCCCTTGGTCGTTGTAGCGAAATCGCCGTGCGATCAAATAAATTTGAATCACTACTATACGTTGGTACTGCATAATGCAGCAATTTGTTTCAGCAATAATGTAAAACTGTTAAAAAAACTAGAAGTGTAAGATACGGTATTGCATTAATTTTAAAAATGGCATCATTATAACGTGAACACTTTATCCCCAAGATATTTTTATAAAATAATAGATTATTATTAGTTATTTGAGGTTCTCCGGTATAAACCCTATCAAATAAGAAAGTTTTTAATACGTTTAGTTATAAATCGTTACAGGTGACTTCATTAGAGGTCAAAGGTGCACTGATTGGCGTCTGAAACTACATGTTTACTATACAACTCTATGAAGCAGGGATTGAAAAAATTGCAATTTTTTTTAACTATATATAATAATAATATATCAGTTTTATTTAAAACATGAATCGTGAAACTTATTAGGAAATGTTCTCACATTATTAGGTATGGACAGAGCAGATACAGACAAGTACTAAACGTAAATATTTTAGTTTGAACAACATCTTCAATATATTAAAATAAATCTTTTTCTACAAAAGGAATACGTATTTTGTTCACCATATTAAAACTGAATATTACTCGAATAAATATTAAATAATTATTACAGTGGAATTGATAATCTGAATGTGTTATTCATTTGTAATATCTATATCTGTAAGTAATTCTTAGCTCAAAGATTATTTACGTTTCTCTATGAAAATATTTTTTAAATGAAAGTTCCAAAATAATTTACTTTTATGGAACATTTTCAGGAACACTTTAAATTTTCTTTTCAAAAACGCGAACAGAATTTGTTTGGAAACCGAAGATAATTATTTTTAGCTTCCGGCCTTGGTTCTGCTTACCATAGTTTTTAATAGGTCAGCTGAATAATGAAAAAATGGGAAGAAAGTTCTCCAAATAGCATTTAGATGAAGTCCAGAATTGTTATAAAAAAATAATGTATTATATAATGCTTACCTTTACTCAAAATAAAATATTTTCCACTCTTTTACTTTAGTTTATTAATTCATATAGTTCAATAAAATAACTTTCATTTTCAGTTTCTTATGTAGAGTGTCGTATTATTTATTTGATTTAATCTCATTATTTTCTTAAGCATTTTTTCCATTCTCCTTAATACAATTCTATATTCAGGTTAGACACTGAACATAATTAATTATGAAAAGATAAGGTTGATGTACGTGAAGGGGGTGTTCTGGTTTTCGGAGCGGTATTGCTATTACACTTTTTGCATTTGAAATTTTCACACATACTTAACGGTATTTGAAATACAAAAATTATTGTCTTTCAGTAAAAAGAATAAAAATGACATGAGATACATATTTTTTTATAGATTACATTTTGAAAACACAGTTTGACTATTGCCTTGATTGTGAATTTACGATTGATCCAAAACGAGAAAAAATGAGGAAATATATTGATCAGTATGGATATGGCTATGACCCGAACAAAAATAAATTAAAAATCTTTATTATTTACAAAACGGCGGCTTATTGAACTCAAATTAATGATTTTTTAATATCTCTCCACCTTTAAAACGGTAAAATAATTTGAAAAGCGACAAATTCTAAAAATATTGATTCGCACGATGACAGGGTATGTACTGAAGATTCTCTCAAAATTTCAAGTCAGTTGAACAACTAGAACTTCAGATATCGTGGCGACAGTTCCGAAAAAGGTGGCTTCGAGAAAAACGAGTTTAAAGATTCAACTATGATTTATACAAAATGCGAGTTGCATTCTTCAAACGCCTATAACTACGTTAATTTTAGGAATCCATACAAATCTTTCTGCACACATATCCTACAGCACGTATACTGAAAGAAAATACAAAAAAAACGATATTTTGAAAATTACGAACTAGAATACCTCCTCAAGGATTCAGAGAATTGTTTTTGCTAATACTTCGTTAATTCTGCATATTATTAAACATATTAAAGGGTCATTCATATCAGAAGTATGAATCACTTTGTATGGAAATATTTCAAAATATTTTTCGAAGTAATTGATACAGAATAAATTAAATGGATCTGTAAAATCTATGCAACTATGTGAATATACGGAGTTACCGACTATTCGAACAATAATGATTTTAGAGATTTGAGGCTTCTACCACTCAGGTTGGCATTATTTATTCAAGCTTTCGGGTATAAGCCGTATGCAGAAGGAATATTGATGAACCCGTATGTATCAGTGCGCCCTCAGACCCCAGACAAAGCTAGCCGCAATGCTGAAAAAACGTTTAGAAAATATTTCATCTGTATATGTCTTACCTTCGAAGCCCCAGTAAATAAATTGTATACTCTGTCGTATTGTTGAAACGTACATAAGTTTACACGTTTTCTGATATTATTAACACCATTGACTTTTCATTAAAGTATTTAACTCATTTTAGTACTCTATGCGTCCTTATCTGCCCAAATTAAACAGATTCTACATTTCAATGTTCAAATTATAATAGTTTTAAGCAATTATGAGATAAGTTATACATGGTGTCCTACGTAACCCCCCCCCCCCCCCCCCAACATCTTTAGTTTTGAAGAAGTAAACAATATTTTATGTGTAATTTTGATGGTATCGAGTGGTTAGTATACCGAAGAATTTGTTTTTTAAAAGTCCTTTTAAGTTTTTTAAGTTCTTCAGTTTCAGGTCACTTGAAGGTCATGTTACAGTTCACATTTGAATGTATTTTTTTTATGAGTTACGCAATTCAACACGAAAATATATATAATTATTTTTTAAAAAGACATCGATGACCTTGAAAATTACGATAAAAAACAACATTTAAAAAAGACAACCTCTCCAGGATACTGACTTCTGGGAGTCGCACTTACGTGAGATACCCTATTTATCAAGGTAAAATATTGTGTGTAAGCGACAAGATCCCATAAAAACGACAATAAAATCGGAATTAATGTTAGAAATATTTTATGGCAATGACTATTATAAAGACTAGTCGATTAATTATATTTGTTACATGCAAAAATCTTTTGAACATTTAAAGATGTTCAAATGGTTATGCACTCTAGTATCTAAAAACCAATTGAGAGATAAACCTTGAAAACAATTTTTCGATTTAAATCACATTTACCGTGAAATTAATGTTTTGTTGAACTCTCAATAATATTTTAATTGCAGCAATACAAACACTGATTAATGAGTGTTACCCCATTACGAGTAATTTGTTACTTTATATCTGCGAAAATTTATCGCGTTTCCGAAGTTCCCAGTGAAATTCATTTGTTGATATTGAATTACGAAAATACATAATTCTTTTGTTAGTAATATGCGATATCTAAATAAATTATAAGTTATACTTTCAAACAATTTCAGAGAAAAGCATTTTATTATTTTTAAAATATTTTTTAATTAATAATTACATAACATCGGATATCCTACAAACGATTATTGCTATCAACCACCACATAACAAGTACTATTTTTCGTTCTTGTACAATTTCATTAACATGAATGCATAATTAAATAAGACAATATTTGTATCATAATTTTCCTTGCTTTCTTAATATTTCATTAAATCATTGTTGTCGAAAATTTAATAATAAAATACTTATTAAGTGGGAAATGTAGAAAAAAGTAAGAAAAAGTAGATCATTGCAGTTGAGAAATTAAATATAAAATTACGCAAAAATTATATGCCTAAGTACCTACTGTGTATTCTACATTCTACAATGTTCCTCTTTTAACACTTTGACTGCCAAACTAGAAAACTCAAAAGTTTGATAAAATCAAATTAAATTATTTAATGAAATAAAAATTGAAAAAATTAAATGTATGATATTGAGTATTCCTCAAACTTTCTTGTATTTTACTGATCCTAATCACATTTGGTACAATAAATATATTAACGTAAAAATTCATTTAAAAAACCTGGACAAATATTTCCGTCACCCACATATGGGTGATATGGCAGTCAACGTGTTAAAACATTTGTAATTCTTTAGCAAATATGCAATTGTCTATGCGCGAACGTGGATGTCTGCATGCCATAAATGCAACTAGCAAGCACAGTCTGTCAAAAAATTTTATCACATTCAAATAGAGTTATTATTGATTTTCACATAAACCTGACGCTTCAAACTACATTGTTTCTATACAATTTGTATAATAACATGTTAATAAATACTTTTAATTTTAAGTTCATGGCTTTCCTTCAATGTTTCTTAACCAGTATATTATGCTCACGTATAAAAATACTAATAAATTAAGACCGCATTTAAATATGGTAAATTTTAACTTCACTTCACTTGCTTAATTAATTTTAGAAATGGAAAATTCATGTAACATGATCCATAAAAACGTTCACGCTCAAGGGTACGGTCTATTTAATTTACGGTCTGTTTTATTTATTTTTTAAGAACCGTATATAATTAGAATAATGTTTTCAGCCATCAAATGGGGGAAATTAAGCATCATACTATAATTAAATGTTGTAATATTGCATAAAAACATTATTGAAAAATCAATAATATTACATGGAATGGTTTTCATCCGTGTTCGAACAAAGTTTTCAACTATTAAATTACGCCAATTAAGCGTCATACTTTAATTAAATGTAACAATTTTGTATAAAAATGTTATTTAAAAATCAATGAAATTATAAGTGTCCGAACACTTTTGTACGCCAGGACAGAAATCTTGTCATCATCTTTAAAACATAATTCTCAATTTTCCATTGATTTACGTACATATTCGTCATTGAAAAATTGTGTTTTAGTAGACAGTGAACAAATTCAAACAAATTTTATTATTTCTTAAAACCTAAAGAAAATGCTGCTTTTATTCAAAGCTCAACTTTTTCTGATAAAATCGTTATTTTATTGAGTTGAAACGAAAGTTCGTAGCGTTTTTAATTTAAAATTCACAGATAAAATTAAGATATTTATTTATAAGTTTATTCCATAACATAATGAGTTATCTCAACTATGGCTAGTTTTTGCAAAGGAAAAGTTTGATTGCTCATAACTCCGATTAAAAGTAAAAGTTACTGACAGGTGATAGCTAACACGAACGAAGAATTAACTGGTCATAACCAATTAAAAGATTAAAGAAAATTTGTTGAAATTAAATAACGGGACTGATGCTGTTATGGTAGGATACTGTCAATGTGCGTTACAAGCCTGTCATGTGTATTACATATTTCCTCCATCAACAGATATTTTCCAATCAATTTTTCATTATAAACGTGCATGCGTATGATATTCATATAAACCAAGTATTAACAAAATCAAATAATTAATCATGAAGATATATGTAAATGAATTTTAAGTTACAGAGTGCATAACAAATCTTTATGAAAAATAATAAATGTTTGCATTGATACCAAGACACAGGAACCAAATAGAAAGGGTATAGTCGGATAACGAGGTCAAAAGTGCTCCTAAACCAAATTGAATTTGCAGTAGGTCATTCGATAGCTTATCCAGAGAAAATATTTTGTGCCAATTTTCAACACTATATGTCGACATGGGGAGTACTAATGGGGTAACAAAGAAAATTAGGTTTCTCCGTAATTTCTCTTATCCTCTTCAATTGAAAATTCTGAAAAAATTAGGCATATCTTAGGTATTAGAAATCAAATTTTGAATTTTTTCAGAATTCTTAGCTTCGAAACCGAATTTTAAGAAATAAAATAACTTTTGAAATACCGAATTCTTGCAGAAGTTATGAAGTACTAAGTTTATATTTTTACAGTTTTAGCATCTCGTTAGGATTGTTAACACATACTTTTCCAGATTTTTCAAAGTGGGCGCACATAGTTAAAAACATAATACACCAGTAATTTTCGAGTGCCCTCTGACAGAAATCAATATAACCTCCAAGGCTAACCCTGTTTTCTTTTTATTATTTTATTAGGCTGAAATTAATACACTGATGCCGTTAAGTCTGCTTAATCCACAGTCTAATAATAAAATACTTAGAATGTGTCTGCATCCGTGTATATTTTACCTATAGTATAACCTAAAAGCTTTATTATATCCTAGTGATTCTTTAATATTTCATCCAGACACTCTGGTTGTTAAGTAACGGAATTGCGATCTCGCACACAATTATGTTTCTAATCTGACTTCCGCTTAGTCTACTCAAATATTTATACTCCGCCCCACTGCTTCTTCTCTTAGTAGTGGGGTTGTGCCCCCTCTCGCTGGCTTCGCTTGGCTTAACGGTCCCGGTTCGATCTTTACGATCTTACCGTGCTCGTGGACCTGGTTTCGGAGGGGTTTGATCACAATCCCTTCCCGGTCTACCGGGCCTAGGCTGTTGTCTATAACAACCTTACCCGTGGCCATCTGCGGGGTTTCCGTCTATGTAGCGGTCTCCCTGCAATACGCGATGCCGCGAGAGGTTCATAACGCTTAATTGGGAACACATCTTCTCCCATAGTAACATTCTATACATATGCAGATCTGTCACCATACCATTCAATATTCGCACGCAATTTACAATATTTCCGCATCGCACCACTGTTACGCTACAAACTTAACTCTATTCACGCTATTAATTTATTACGGTATTTGTTCGTCGTATACATACACTCATACACGAAAGTATTTGAACGCTTACAATTCTAATATTCAACTAATGAAATATGTATGTTAAATTGAAGCATTTGATGTAATATGACACATATAGCAAGGGATTGGTCTTAAGACTACATAAGGAAGATTAGACAATAATTCAACAATTTGTACCGTGTTTACACTACATTTATTGTAAACACGTACCAGAAGCGGCTCACAAAAGTATTCGAACTTTGAAGAACTAAGCATTTCCAACGATAATAGAATGTAAACAAATATTTCTCAGTTCGCTAGCAGAGGGTCCCAGCGAAACAGTATTCAAACTTTTTGTCACAGTCTTCATTACTAATAATATAACAAAATGAATCGCAAGAAATCGGAAACAAGCAAGTCTGTCAGAGAATTAATAGTAAATTGGCATAAGGAAGGCAAATCATATGGTGACATTGCACAGCTTGTGAACAGAAGCAAGTCTACAATTCATTATATTGTGAAGAAATTGAATACGCAAGGTAACATTGCTAATAAGCCCCGTTGTGGGCGTCCGAAAAAGTTAACTGAAAAAGAAGAAAGGACAATTATTCGAAAAATCAAACAAGATCCTTTCACTTCTGGATCACAATTGGCATCAGTGGTGGCTACGCAGTTTCAGAAATAAGTGCATCCAGAATTGTGTCGCTGATTATTAAGAAATAACGGTTTACATGCACGAGTTCCAAGGAGAAAACCTTTTATTGGCAAGAAAAATAAAGTTATACGTTTATAATTCGCCGAAAAATTTATTTATAAAAATAATTCGTTCTGGGACACTGTGTTATTCTCTGATGAGAGTAAATTTAACGTTTTTGGTAGTGATGGACGTAAAAATGTCTGAAGAAAACAGAATACAGAATTAGAACCACGAAATCTACGGCCGATTATTAAACATAACGGTGGATCTGTATTAGTTTGGGGCTGCATGGCACGCAGTGGAGTGGGAAATCTTGTGTTTATCGATGGAATAATGGACAAAACGAAGTACTTAAAAATTTTGCAGGAAAATTTAAATGATAGTGTACCAAAATTAAATTTACCATGTAATTACTGGTTTCAATCGGACAATGATCCGAAGCACACCTCCAAAATAGTTAAAAAATGGATATTGTATAACGTTCCACACGTTTTACCACATCCACCGCAAAGTCCAGATTTAAACCCCATTGAGCATTTATGGGATGAAGTGGAAAGAAGACTGAGAAATACAGTTATTACTTCGAAAGAAGCGTTAAAACGAAATATTACTGAAATATGGCAATCAATTGATTCAAATGTTACTTCTAAGTTAGTCCACTCAATGGAAAACCGACTTAGGGCCGTTATAAAAGCCGAAGGTGGGCCAACTTCCTATTGAAACTTTAAATCATTCAATTTAAATAATTATTAAATGTTCCGTTCGAATACTTTTGTGTGCCGCTTCTGGTACGTGTTTACAATAAATGTAGTGTAAAAACGGTATAAATTGTTGAGTTACTGTCTAATCCTACTTATGTAGTCTTAAGACCCATCCCTAGCTATATGTGTCATATTACATCAAATGCTTCAATTTAACATACATATTTCATTGGTTGAATATTAGAATTGTAAGCGTTCGAATACTTTCGTGTATGAGTGTACATTGCTTACAAATATCTCGTCAAATAACCCACAACTCACTAAAACAGATTACATTCACCTCTCAACCAAATTAATCAGGTTAATCTCATTTTTTATGAAAAAACAACTTTCATTAACACATTGTGGACAACTCGATGTTGCATATACATGGTTTTAATTCCCAAAAGTTATTGCAAATAGAGAAATAAATTCATGAATACATTCAAAAGTGTTTAGAATTAAAATAATATGTCGTTAAATTAAAAAATGTGTAAATACATTTAAAGATAATGATAGTACTTAATGTTTTTTGGTGAGATATATTTCAAAGTATCTGTCCTTACGGAAGGACACTAACAATCAAAATTGTCAGCGAGGAAACATGGAAGACACGAATCAGCGTCTTTTGTCTTCAGGGCTTGAAAAGCAGAAGACGTAAATTGGCGGCTCCCGTCCCAAAGTGTTAATACACTAACAAGCAGATAACGAACGGAAGGCGTAAGAAACTCACACGGAATATCTTAATGGTACGATTATTATTATATTTCTATACTATGTTATTTATCCACTATGCAACCTTAATAATTGTTAGACTGCGGATCCTTATGCAAAATAAGAATTGGTTGCATACTACTCATTTATACAATATCATAAATGTATAAAATCCGCAGTCTATTAATTTCTAATTTTCATTTGAAAAACATGAGGTTCATCGAGTCTACATTGAAAGTTCTGTCCTTAAGCTGCATAGTCAACTTCCAATCCTCAATCTCGGGAAGTGTTGGACCCGTCAGAAATCCGTGTAATTAATTACAACCGGTAAGGGGCTAAGTTTCAACACTCGGTTCGAATCTAGGGTAGCGTGAACTTAGTTCGGATCACGATCAGAAATTCCGTGGTGGCTGCGACAGTTAGCCTCGTCAGCATACATGAATATGAAGGGTGTCGACAGGTCAGAATTTTGGACGGTGTACTTATTCCAATTGCGTGGTTGCAATTCCACCGCTGTACGGCTCCCACATTTTCTCGGACACGCTGCTTTCTGAATATTCACCTTCGGTAATCGTTCCATGATTTTCGACAGTCTCCTTGGACATCTACCTACCAGAATAATAAATGTAACATAATAATTGGGACGGTGGTATCGAGTATGTGAACGCGAGATGGTAGCAAATCCTTAAGATCAATTTCTGTCTCGATTAAAAGGAGCATCACAAATACTGCCACTGTATCAATGCACAGTGCATTACTCTGAATGACGTCCTTGATATTGCTTTTCATAATAACAATGCTTCATGATTTTAAAATATTTACTAATTCTTTCAGTGCTCTCTAACATTTTCAGAAACCAAAAATAGATATAAGATCAAACCCACTTTTACCCTAGAAATAAAAAGAAAACTACATTGAATTTAAATTAAAATCTCAAAACAAACGGAAGGATACAATACTTTTGGATCCCTTCATCAGTTTCGTCAGATCAGGGAAAATGGGCTCAAGTTAAGGGGAATACAGTTACCCTCTCTCTGCCCATACCGGTTTAGTCACGTGACATTGTGACACATGCACGAGAGAGATGAAACGGGCCATGTGGCCAAGCCGTGACGGAAGCGTGGGAGAATGGCGTCGCAGAAGGGGAAGGGTACAGTGGGAGACAAATCTTAATCCCTCGAGACTGTCCGACATACGTGGGCATACAAGGAAACGAAGAGGACGACTGTCCCCCGAAAAATGAATGTACAGCACAACCGAACAACCAAATTATTATTTATTTATTACTGCTTTCAACCGAATGGTTTATTTAGCATGTAAATAATGATTGAATGATTCTGCTTATTGATTTACGTGAAACCTTCAAGTACGATTGTAACTTAAGCACTAGGAATATTATAGAATCTCAGGGGCGAAGAAAAGTCAAGGAATACTTCCAATATTATTATAAAAATAAGAACAAACCCTGGTCCAACGACAAAGGTATACAATCCTTTCCGGCCAAAAACGCTTGAAATCGGGAAACTTTAAACGCGCATAATTTTTGAACCAGCGAATTCCTAATGTTAAAACTTAGATTTTCGGTATTTTCTCGTAAAAATCTACAGGATCCTATAAAAAGAGTTAAAAATTACTGGGTTTCATAAGTGAGGTGTAGCAAAAATTTTAATTGACATGGAGATCCGCAGACCAGATATAAATATTGTAGGTTGATGAGGTCAAAACTACGATGACGCTGCAAATACGTCTGGTCAATATAAAGGTCTGCAAGCCAGAATTAAACAATATAATGAAACAGGACACTATGTGCCTTGCGCAGTACATTCACTTAATAATCTATTCACTTAATTATATACGTTGTGTTCGACGACAGGTGGGAGAAAATTTAAGGGGTGGTTCTCCATGACAATATCGGACGAAAATGAAGAATCAGAAAATTTCGATTTCGGATTTATTTTTTAATTATTAACAATTAAAAATCCACCTAAAATATGGCAAATGTGGAATTCGGCAGGAATGCGGGTGTAACTTGTCCGATTGGGTCATTTCACACGCACTTCCGGTTGTAGACGAATTCTTGGCTAAAATGTGTGACGTCAAAGCCTAACTACAGGGTGCGGGCGAGGACCCCCTTTGACACATGACTGTTGCCCGCCCTTATAACGTAAGCAATGCACACCTCTGTTGGTCGGATTGTCGCATTTTAGTCGGATATTCAACTGATAATAGCTAAAAAGTACAGCCGAAATAGAAATTTTTTTATTCTTCATTTTCGTCTCATATTGTCTTGGAGAACCACTCCTTAAATTTTGTCCCACCTGTAGTCGAAATAACCATTTTAAATGGCTAAAATTGTTTTGATCATCAGTAACTATTGCCAATAACGAAACTTGTTTTTCATTTCGAATAATCGTTATCGCAGATATGAGAATTATTTGTTGGTCACCGATAACGGTATCAATTATATTATATTATCGATTACAGGAGTTTCGTTTTGGTTACAACTGTTACAAGTAAATGATATCGATGGCCTGAATTTTGTTAGACTACTTTCGGTAATCGCCTTTTCTTATTATTCTTATTGCAAATTTCAATTAGGAATAATTTCTTCTACATTTGAATTTGTTAACATCAGCAAACGGTGATGGTTTTTCTCGTGTTATACCTGAAAAAGGATTAATTTAATTTAAACGACAGCTAACTGTCATGTTGTTTTTGCTGTCGAGATTTAGCTGAAGTTTTAGTTCAGTACCAGTATAAAATGGGTTGTATAGTCTTACAATTTCATGATTTAGTTCTTGATATGTTTTTCTCCGTTTGTTAACCACGGGGTGCCGTTTCAACACTTCCACATACTAAACACCTTCGAAATTTAAATTTTATTGTCTCCTTTTTCCGATTTCAACTAGTCTTTCCACTCGGTTTCAGTTACATGTTGTTTGTCCAATGTTATTGTTATTCAGCATTCTTATTTACTATAAATATGTTTCCAAACGCGATTCCGCTATGTCTTATTCTATGACTGAAAAGTGTGATATGATCACGATTTACTGTGAATGTAGACAAAATGCAGTGCAGGACCGATTACTTTATGAAGAAAGGTACCCCGAGCGAAACACTCTTTCTAGACAGACTCTCATTAATACGTACACGTTGTTTCGAAGTACTGGAAGTACTGGAAGTCTCCCAAAAGAATCCCACGACTAATGAAGACAATGAAATTAATATTTTAGAGACTATAGCTGTCAATCCTCGTGAGTACGAGAAAAATTTCCCGGGAAGCAGGCATAAGACAAAGTAGCGCAATATCAATTCTGGCTCGACATAAATTTCATCCGTTCCACATATCGGAGATTGCTTCAAAATCATTCGTTTCTTTCTAATTTCCTGTTTACGGACGAAGCAACATTCACTAATCATGGCTCAATTAATCTACCGGAAATTATTGGTTTGTGGATAATCCGCACTGGCTGCGAGAAACTGATCATCATAGACAATGGAGCGTAAACGTGTGGTGTGGTATTTTGAACGACAAATTAATTCGACCATATTTCGTTTACGGAAT
Source organism: Halictus ligatus (assembly GCA_028454255.1). Classification (NCBI taxonomy): domain Eukaryota; kingdom Metazoa; phylum Arthropoda; class Insecta; order Hymenoptera; family Halictidae; genus Halictus; species Halictus ligatus. The sequence continues at coordinate 2,734,950 of CM052146.1, read as the reverse complement.
GATGACGAGACAGAAATACGCTCAATTTTTGCAAGAAGATCTGCCAACTTTGTTAGATGTCCCTTTACAAAATCGTGATATGTGCTCATTATGCACGTGTAGCAAGAGAAACGTTGGATTCTTGATTTCCAAACCGATGAATTGGACGAGGCGGAACTGTTGCATGGCCAACACGTTCGCCTGATTTAAATCCACTGGATTTCTTTTTATGGGGTCTGCTAAAAGAGACCGTATACATGGATGCTCCAACAACAGTTGAAGATATGCGTCAGCGTATCATCACGCCTATGTACGAATATCACCTCGGATGTACTTATCAGAGTTCAACATTCCTTCAGAGCTCGTTTACATCAATGTATCAACGTAGACGGCCATCATTTCGAACATTTATAAAATACAGGTATTCTGCTGCCATATTTTAGTTTCACACGTTTTTTCTGTCCTTGGCCTTGAATGACCTTGGAATAATATAGTGACTGAATTCCTAATGAAAGAGACTATCATTGTAGAAGGGTGGTTCCATTGAAAAAGGTCAATGTGACCTTGATATCTCTAAAAAAAACATTAAGAACAAAATTTTTTATGGCTTTCTGTCAGCCCCATTGTACCATTCAACTTTGTTCTTACCATATTTTCCGTATCTTTAGAAACAACAAAGATATTTGAGGTGAAAAGGTTAGGTAACTCACCCTGTATATGTTGTTTCTGAACTTTTGTCACAAAGTCTTGATTTCATTTGGTTTCGATTTTATATTAAATGTTGACGTTGTAAGAATATATTTGAAAGAAATCTTATTGTCATTTATATTTGGAATGTGATTTTTTTATTCCAACTAAAGTATATTCAAGAAGAAGAAATGTACAGTGATTTCCAAACGCCTCCTTATATAATTTAACTTTTTTCCGTAAATATGTACATATGTAGCAGCATCAATACGCGGAAAATGTGATCGGCATTATGCTGAAGGTTTGATTGTAAAATAAATGTAGGATGGCCCTATTTTATCAATTAGTTATAATATTTTAGAAGCCAACAGCCATATCACGTTGCAATAAACCAGTCGTGGCCGAGTAATCTCGTCTCCCGAACATCTGGTATATATTACAAAGAAAATAAGAACGTTCATATTACACATAAACGTTCATAATACTTGAAGACGGATCATCCAAAAGATCAAAACAACACGACGGATTCAAAATTCTCAGAAAATACACTAAACACAACGGCCCAACAGGGAAACCTAACCTCAAAACCGACTACATGGCGCCCCTGCAAAATCAAGAAATTCAAAAAATTCCTTAATACATCAGGGGCGGGAACGCCAAATATAGGTTCAATAATGAAACCAAACAGTAGTGCATCGAAAAGAAAACAAAACCGGGCCGAAATTTCAAAAATAATACGCCCCAAGACAACGATGAAATGCGAGCAAGAAAGAATAAGACCCAGATTCACTTGAATTCCTGCGTAGGCGCCTGTTTGGTAGATCTGGAGAAAGCATTTGACACCGTCTGGACAGACGGGTATCAACCCCTATTTGTATATCAATACAAATTGAAGGGCAAAGAATTTCCAACAAGGCACCATAAATTCACCAATATTATTCAATATATTCACAAGTGACATTTTAAATCTATTTGGCCCAGAACGAACAAGCTGCTAAATCCAAGCGGCTTATCCTTAGACAGCAGGCTCCCACTTAATAGCCATCCACAAATACAACTCCGAAAAGCTAGAAATGCTTTCGGGGCTGGCACAAGACTATTCCCTTTCTACACACTCAGTAGAAAAGCAAAATTAATCAACATATGGCATAATAATAACATATGGCTGCGAGATTTGGTACAATGTCAGCGTCTCTATACGGGAAGAAATTCGCATTCTTGAAAGACGATGCCTCAGAGCTTGCCTCGGATTATACAGGTCAGCCCACTAGAACTACAAAAGTCACATAAACAACGAAACTGTATACAACAAAGCCAATATCAGCAGAATTGATAACCACATCATAAAAATAATACGAAATTACTTCGCCAACACACGACACGTCACAAACGATAGCTTGATATTCCCCATAGCACATCCATATGACAACTATATCACACAAACACCGACTTCGGGATGTATCCCTCCCGAAGCATTTGTATACTTACAATAGACAGACTAGGATACATTCAAAACAGAAATGGATTCCCGATATTGTACCACATTCTACGCCACAGAGGGAAAAAATCCATAGCGTACGCCCCCTCCCTCCAGGGGCATGATCATATCACACCTAAACAAAGTTACTGTTACAGCATAGCTATCCCACATAAAAATCTCGTAGAAATTAAGGATGTAGATTATGAGAAATACTGGTGGTTAGCCGATAGACTTAAAAATCCATAATGTACTACGAAGTGAGCAAGTACAACTTCAATTGTTATTGAACTGCCATTCCCGACAATTCCAAAGAACCTTGTGCAATCACGATGATTTTACAAATCAAATGTCGACCTCGATGATAGTGCCAAAGTATCCCTAGATCATAAGTTACTAAATAAGACATCATCAACTTTACCTCATCCCACTCCCCACACGACTCCACTTCGCCTAACACAACTGTAAATAACATCATCTCATCTCATCTCATCCCTTCGTCCCCTCATCAACCCCCTCCCCTTCTGTCATTCATCTTACCCTCCTGTACAGGATGTATAAAAATTTTATGTCACGAGCATCATAGCGGGATTCTACACCTCTGGATCGGTGGAGATTTGTTAAGAAAATGGACCGCAAAGTTGACCTTGACTTTGAAAATCAAGGTCAAACGATCGAAAATTTTGTCTCGATTGGATCGTATAGTACTCATCGTCATATCGTACTCAGAAATAAAAGTCTCACAGGAACCATGGGTGTCATGTCAACTGTTCACATGAAAAAACGATATTAAATTTTCAAAGATTTTTAAACATAGTTTATTCATGGTGTCCTTATATTTTACAATGAAATATAAAGTTCATAATGTGCGATTGACGAAGCAGGGGGAAACTATTCTTTATCTCGAGAAATATATCGCAATAGAACAAAAAATAACGTAATACCGCTGCGTGCAGCATAAGTAAGAGATCGATGGGATTTTCAGCGACTAGATAAAACATTTAGTGATCAAGTATTAATATTACGTCATCTTTCTGTACATACTTTTGTAGGAATACTTTATAGAAACTCCTACGTATAGGGTGCGGCGTAACGGGTGAAATGATTTAGGAACGTCGGTCTCAATAAAACACTTTATTTAATAACAACAACAACTCGCTCTACTAGCTGACTCTCTCTACCGACTATCGACTCCCGACTCTCGACTCACGACTCTCGACTTTCAACTAGCCACTGACTCTGACTCTCAGACTCTCCGACTAACTACTAACTGACATCCTTCGCATTCATCCCTTTTTATAATAATGCCCTCGAAGAGGCGACGGGGTGAGGGAAACTGACCAATTTCCAAATCCTCGCATTTTGTTGATTTAAAATGCTGCTACTCGAAAAACTACTTTCGTTTGTGAACAACACATTTTCTAAAAAGTATAGTTCCCGTTGAACTTATCTAGCATCCAATGGCAATAACTTCGTCGTACAGCATGGTCATTTCGTCGAAGTGGTTGATCGTCGCAAATTCCGTAACGTCAACACTAAGAGATATATCATTACAGCGATATTTACATGCGATAGTAATTCGTTTGTGCCTCTAATACCTATTTACTTTGGAAACATGGAAATGATGAACTGATGAACTCATGAACTGATTTAATTAACTATAAGAAAATTACAGCTCAAACAAAGAAAAAATTAAGGAAGCTCAAATTGTTTCCATCCTTAAATATCAGATCCTTACTTTATAAACCGAATATTCAGGTATATTATTTTCTTTTCAATTTTTTCAAGCAATGTAATTTCAAGATTTAAAGTTATGTACTTATGTGTTATATAGCTAATGTTTTCTACGGTTCCTACATTATTAATGCTTAACAGTAAGATGTACATATATTACTAATGTATAGCTTTATAACCCCCTATGGGGAGTTTCAACTAAGCTTTCAATAAAAAAAAAATTAGAAATAGAATTAGACTTAAGATTACAAATAATTGACGCCAGCTCCTGTTTTTGTTAAGAGCGTTTTTACGAGCATGTGATAATCCCGAAACGGTAGCGGCTGTGAACTGCATTCTATTCACAGAGAGAATCGAATTACGAGAGGTGAGCAGCCGCCACTCCTCCGCCTAAGAAAGAAAGACTGTATACCGCCAATGTGTCTTTATACATTAGTATTACCAAATCTGTTAAAAAAACTTGTTTATTTTTATAGTTAGTTTAAGAACTATTAACGTTGTATTGCCTTCAAATAAACAATTAAAAAACCACTACTAAAATTTAAGAAAGCGCCCTTGTTCATATTACAAACAGGCACAAAAAATAACAGTTATTATAAAATTTTCTACGATAAAAATCATTAATAAAAAGTTGATTATTATTTAAATTTAAGATAATCCACACAAAATATAAAGAAAAAATTCTAAGAACAAAATGACTAAAAAATATCGATTTTTATACATTTTGGTTACAAAAAAAAAGTTACTAGTGCCCAGAAGATTGAATCCTCCTTGATAACTGTTATCGATGAAGAAAAACTGTTTCGATACTCAAAGTAGTTATCAATGAGAGAAGTTCATTTCGATCACTCATAACAGTTATCAATGAGAGATATTTATTTCGATCACTCATAATAGTTATCAATGAAAGTATTTAGTTATCGATGATCGAATTTCTTTTCAGTTGTTCATAATAATTATTGTTTGAGAAAATTCATTTCAGTTGCACATATAATTACTGAATTGTCTTCTCTTTTTCGGATGGAGCAAGCCTGTGAAATTCATCGAGAAGGTTTCGTACAACAAGACGAATTATCAAACCATAAGAAGAACACAAAATCTGAAAAAAAATTTTCAAAATTTTTTCAACTGGGAAAAACAAAAATATAGACTCCCGCATTTATGAAAACTAGTGTGTATACTTCACGCTGTGCTCGCAATTCAGGTTAGCGTTGAACGAACCTTCTGTGCTCTAAAATTAATGTTAGATGATTTGCGGTGTAATTTATCAGGAGAAAATTTGGAAAAACTCATGTTTGTCACGTTAAATTTTGATGGAGGCAATCAATCTTATGAATAAAACTTTATCAAATAATTGATTGTCTACCATTTAAAAGTTGTACTATTTAATAATAAATACTACAAATTTCTTCCATCACTATTATATAGTTTAGCGATCGAAATGAAATTCTCTCATTGATAACTGCTGTGAGCGATCGAAATATATTTATCTCATCGATAACGATTATGAACGATTGAAATAAATTTCTTTCATTGACAACTGTTATGAGAAACCGAAATAAACTTCTCCCTTTGATACCTGTTATTAGCGATTACAATAAATTTCTTTCATTGATAACTGTTATAAGTGATCGAAATGAATTTCTCTCAACGATAACATTTACCAACAAGAGAAAAATTATCGGTTACTTATAATTTTAGTCGATGAAATACTGGTTATCCCATGACTTTTTTTCTGTTTGGTTATAACAGTTATGGTGACTGATTTCGAAACTTTTTTGCATTTCGAAGGGTTTATTTCTAGTAACCAAAATAAAAGTCCGTACTCAACCGGCATTATATTTCCATGCACGATAAATAGACTGAGGATTTCATGCATGTATTACAAATGAATATGTGTAATTTAAAGCTGTGAACATATTAACAGAATTTAAGAATACCAAATTGTTAGTGTTGGCTTAATGTTATGAAAAGAAGAATAAACTTTCTATATAGTTCCTGTTTGCTGGTATCGATGCAAACAATGTTTATTTTGCATAAATATCAGCAGTGTAATGATAAACTACTGAAAAATCTGCATTGTATCAATACGAGACCTTTGTAATTCCAATTATCGCAAAAAATTGAACGTACCAATAGTGTTTTTATTTACTGTATACTAAGTTACTGCAAATAATCTTTCGTTTCACGTGGATTTTTTTAAACACGATTTGATTGTGTACATATTTTTTTGCTTTTTCCAAAATTCGTATCTTTTCCATATTGATGGACTCTGTCTACGCAGTTTTAATCCGAGTAAAAAAAAAACGCGTGGATCGAATCATCCGCGTAAATCGAGGAACGAGTATATACTGCTTAATTGTTATCGGTTTGCACTATACTTTTTCAATTCCACTGTCCAACACCAATTTTACGTTTCGATATCGAGTCGACGATTCTTGTAGATTTTGATGTAGTGAATACAATTCCGAAAATCGTTTTTCTCTATCAGCCGCAGTTTCTGTATCGAAAAGTGAGTTTTCAATTTTAAGATGTTTTCTGCTTTAATCGTAATAGCTACACAAATGAGATTTTGCAGAATCTTTTGAGGGCAACGGCCTAATTCTTCATAACATTGCGAACATTTAAACATGTTTACATAATGTATAGTGAAAGCAAAACGCTTTCCACTTGACTATTTTCTCAGACATTTTTCAATTTGCTTGTAAAGATAAGAGTTTGGAGGAAAATGGACCTTCCTCCTTCAGAAACTGCCGAAGGAAAATATGTTGGACGTTTTCCCTTCGATTAACAAAATGAATTCTCAAAATCTGAAAGAAAAACAACCTAATAATTGCCTACTAGTTATCGAAACGCGAAAAAAAAGTTGAAAGTTATTTGTGGATTTACATTGTGAAATGTATTCAATGCTATGATAGTTCCTGTAACTCCTCCAAGCAGTCATTTGAAAATATTATTTTCTTCCTTTCCGACGAGCCTCCATGTCGCAAGTTTTTGCGTATCTACGAATGCTTTTAGCATACTTAAAACGAGACAACCAGAATTTCCGGGGATGTGCAATCAACAGTCTCCTTTGCCTTGTCACGTTGAGCGTATACAAACAGAAATTCGCGGAAGTGGCGCAAAGAATGCTCTGACGTTCTCTGTTTCGGCTCCATTAATGCTTTCAGCGTTTAATTGTAAATTCACGAGTTCCGTTCGCCGACGGTCTGCGGCGGAACAAACGTGATTAGTTTTAATAGTTCGTAATTAAGACTTGTTTTCCACGATTCCCGCGGATTGAAATCTGCGTTTGTGTGATCGCTGCGACATTCATTATTCGGCGGCTGGACTACAACCTTTGCATTACGATAGTAATCACGCTGAAGCAGGAAGCTGGAATCTGTGAAGTCTCAACAGCAGCTAATAGCACTTCGTTAAATGACTGCATCAGACTGCGACGCGTGAGACATGAAGCGCAAAAAACGTTCAAAAGTTTCTAGGTGTCGAATTGTCAATAAATAAACTACTGTCTCTCAATGTTGAAGTGTACATTTATAGTGCTGTGAATCATTATAAACACAATAGTATTCAGTTGGGGAAAAAGTTTCTTCGTATATTAGTGCAAAAGTAGAAAAGAAAATGCAGATTATTATTAATTATTATTGATATTTACCAAATTATTTACTAAATATATGCCGTTTTGTTCGATCACCATTCACCACAGTTGAGGGAAATCCATAATCCCGTCACTGTAGAACTTCTGTGATTTCAGTAGAAAAAATTGTTACAACTGATTTTCACAGACCACTTGTGAAGTCAACTTCACGCCATTGAGAGAGTTCTTTAGAGTAGGCCTGGGCAACTGGTGGCTCGTAATGCGAGTCCTTTTCCCACTCCCGAGATCTCCACTATGCTCCTATGGATTGTGGGAGAAGAGGGAGGGGGGCTAAGAACCTATATAGGAGATTGTCTCCAGGAGACATAAGAGCACTGTAGGGTTAAACTTCATCCTGGGGACCCAGAAATTTTTAACTTTTGTTACGTAATCCTGTAGATTTTGACAAGAAAATGCATAAAATCCAAATTTTAATGTGAGGAGTTCATAAGCTATGCGTGTTTAAAGTAGATCGATTTTAAGTGTTTTTGACAGGTATTTCTTTTCAAAAAAGTGCAATTCCTTTTCGATTCGCTGTATCTCTTATCCGTTCCATATTCGCAATTTCCTTGAAAAGATTCTAAATTGTATCGAAATTCCTTTTGCAACACTTCAGAATGGTAACCTTCCACACCAGTTTCGGTTTGCCAGGCCTTGTGAAAATTGCCGTGCTCCTGCCTTTATTTCTGCTTCCCCATCGTGCATATTTGTTCTAGAGTTTATCGCACACGGATTTAACATGGCAAGCAAACACAAAGCCGGAATGTACGAACGACAGAACAAACAGAGGACAAACTTCGAGCGGGTTGTCGAGAGCGGCACGTTTGTAATTTCGTACTGTTCGCCAAGTTTTATGGCACGGTCACATCGAAAGAGTACAAAATTGTCGATGCGTGCTTCCTCTACCTCCTCCTCGTCACCAATCCCCTGTCCGTTGGTTCACCCGCTATCCGCTAGTCGGAACCTTGTAATTACCATTCGAACAGCCTTCGTTGCCTCTGTAATTTGTGCTTGTTAAACCGTTGCGTTGTAGACTGCTTTGACAACTAGTTCTCGAATTAAGGAAAGAATGGTAAGGAAATCTCGTGAAAACGGCTGAAAATTTAAGGAAAATGTATATTATCCTGCACAATCACTATCAGGCGAAATATTCGTTAATATATTTGAATCTGCAGCTAGGAGTAAAATTAAACCATTTTTTTCGGAAAATTGCAGATTTATTTGTTTACTAAAGCAGAATCACACAAAATTCGAGAGTCACATGATTTTACCATAATTCGAACTTAAAAAACGATTAATATTTTAACTCTGTTATATTGATTTTACTAGTTGCAGTATTTTATTCCTAACTCAATTTTGCACCAGTCCAAAATGATAACCACGAGCTTTATTTAAGGACCTTTGACCGCACTGGCAGAAGGTAATCGTTGTGGCATATTTGTAACTAGATTTTTACAATATTTTTCAGAGTTTGATCTCTATTGTTCCTCTACTTGGTCCCATAATTGTTTCCGTGCAGATGGCGCAGAGTAATATTCTTTATTTAATTGCATTTGCAAGAGAGCCCGTATTTTTGATTGGTGTTTAAGTCTAGACTTTGTGCTGGCCAATTTAACACTACCTTTGATGTGTTGTTATTTGCACAGATACAACAAAATGTTTGGAGAGAAAGTTATGGTATTTAGAGGGGGGCACAAAGTCAGTGCGAGTGAAAGTCATCTCAAGGTTATATTTTCCAAGATTTTACGAACAGTATTGTATCTCGTTAAGTATTAGATTTACATGTGTAGATGAATACAACCAAAGGGTGGCAACGGTGGACAGCCTGTATATTTTGGCAATTATTATTCATTTATTTATTTATTTAATCATGCATATATTCTATTATTTAGAGAAGTGTATGCAATAAGTAAAGAGACCATACTTAGTTAAATCAAACGATTTTTTTGTCGAATTATGATGGCGACAGAACATGTTTATAAATATATAGACGTACGCAGTACGAGACATTCAACGATTGAAATTGAACTTTTCTTCTGTTTTTCTTCTGTCGTCTTCTTATTTTTATCTGCGAAAGAAATCCCTTCTTGTCTATTTGTACAAGTTTGTATAAGTTTGTATAAATTTGGCTGCAATCTCTATGAAACGTTCTATAAAACTCTAAAAAACGTTCGGAAAATAAGCGGAACTGACGGCGTACTATATTATACAATTCTCGGAAAGTGCACCACGATCGTTTCGAGTTTTATTAATAAAAAGCATGTGATCATACAGGTATAACTTGATTTCCATAAAATTGTACACGAATTCTTTTATATAATGTCAGCGCCGTGTCTGCCATTCCATTTCAATCAATTGCTATAGGATTTGCACAACTGTTCAATATCGAAGTCCTGTAAACTTTCAATAACCAGACTAAAAGCACCTTTCATTCGTTATTGGAAATTCAATTTCCCTAATGTTCGACGACGTGCATGACATTGTCGCGAACATTGTAACTCCAAAAAAATATTTCGTATTTGTTTAGTCCTCCTGGTCTGAAGCAAGTTTCTTATTAGCTAGGGAAAATTACACAAAAATGCAAACTTTTCGAGCAAGTAAGAAATATTTTGTAAGGTCTGGTCGTCCCAACGTTGCACTAATTTAAGTTTTCCGTTATCCATGTCAATAGCATCTGTCACACGGATTGTCAAGTGATTTATTTTATTTCATTTGTTATGGCTTTATAGTATTACATTTAATTTGTTATGGCATTATAGTATTTTTTTATAATTAAATAAGATATCAATTAAATTTTTTCAACATTCATTATTCATTTCATTCTCTCATCTCGTATGAATGATAATTGATTCATTTTACTCAATACAGTGAATACGCGTTTTATTTCAGCAGCACAAGTCTTAACGTCGCTTAAGTTAGAAAAGGCGGATTCTTTGATTCGTACCGAACGTAGAAAAGGATAACATTTTATACACACTTGTTATGACAATAAGTCTTACATGTTATTAGTCAATGTCACAGCGGTGAAATGCTGCCGACGAAATCCTACTAATCTTTGATGCAGTGCCGAACGTAGAAAAGGATAAGACGTAGGACTTTCACCAACGTAGTCATGGCATTTTTCTAATAAAAATGATACCAAATATGATATATTTCCGATGACATTTACATGTATAATGGACGTTGAATGTGTCGGACGCAAAGAAGGACAACGTATGGCAGACACCGTATTAAATGTAAATATGCAAAGTATACAGGATAAGGCACTTATAGTTGCCATCTAGAATAACTCCGAAAGTATGATAGTAGTAGAAAAGTTTTCCAAACTGGTAATCATTTTGAACACCTGTAAATGTAAGTTTGTTTGGTTTTTTTGTCATAAATGACCTTTGTTGCCCTTCAAAGACTCAAATGATGCACCTGATTAGATTCATCTGAATAGCTGCTTTCAGAAAACAAGTACGCAAATATAAGATTCTATCTAAAACAACAAAGGTGACTTTCATATCACTGAAGCGACTTTATCTATCAACAAAAAATTAACGCCATAATACGGCCCCTATTGACCCATGCAACTTTTGTTTTGAAAACTTTTTTACTACTATCATACTTTCGGAGTTATTGTAGGTAGAAATTATTAGTGCCTCACCCGATATTATAAAAAAATGTATTTTTAGAACATCTTGACCATAGAAAAAACGTTGAACTCGAAAAACGTTGAAACGTTGAACTTGTACCTTTGTAAATAGGCAAACGGAATTAGTTCAACTATTTCCATCTGTTAAAAATATAATTCCAACATACAACTGACTACAACCTGAAACAAGGCCAAATAGGAATATCCTGTGCAAAGTGGAACATTCTGCTTACACGTTGTCTTAATGTTAAGTATATGCAACACAGATTCACACTTTTCTTATTCTAAAGAAAACGGATATTATCAACCACTACTTTAAAACAAAATTCACAAAATTTCCTATAGATGTTAAATAATGTTTCAGGTAACTAGTATCTACAACTGTGTTGCTCCATTTAGGAAAGGTCAGTGAAATGAAAACATTAAATATTGAAACTGTGATCCACCTACCTAGTATTGCGGCCATTTCTGTCCAACCGAAAATACGATTTAAAAAACATTCGTAACGTCACTGCTGGTAGCCATCTGTCCAGTACGCAAAAGTTTTATAGTAAATCCTAGTAAATAGGATTAAAAATAAAAAATAATAAATCTATTTTTACTCTATTAAACGGTGACGTCATTAATCGATACGTAAGGAGATTCAATTCATATAAGATATACAGGGTGTAACTGATCTGGTGGTACAAGTCACAAAGAGGTTAATCTACATAAAAAATTAAGACGAAAAAATGTATAATGTTTTTCCGTTTAAGGTTTCGTTTTCAAGAAAATTTAGAGTAGCGGATCTACAGAACGCATTGATTACAGTTTCATTATAGGCTCAGATAAAAAAGTTGACAAAATTGCCTTTTACTTTTTTCTTCGCAATTCTGACCAGTAGGAATTTTTTCAAAATTTCATTTACCCGTTATTTTAGTAAACTAAGTCTTCTAATATGTCAAGAAAACTCAACTCATTGGATTCAATTTTAAGAAATAGTTTCAATTTTAAGAATACTTTTTGCCAGGGCTTGTAAGTAGGAATCAACTGGCTCGTCTGTTCATGACCTACCAATTTTATTTCCTTCAAATACTAGAGCACGCCAACCCAACGTACAAATCCAACCCGAAAACGAAACCTTAAACGAATGCACATTATACTTTTCCGATTTAATATTTTATGTAGATTTACCTCCTTGCGAAAAACAAATCTGTGAAGAAGACGTTCGTCTTATGCATTCGATCATGCGTTACATATATTATATTATGCATTGCATAACTTATAATCACATTTACAAATAATGTTTCAGTTAAACAGTGTATAATTCTGCCATACCTATTTGGGGAAAATGAAAAAATTGTGTCTAAAGAAGAATTATCAGCAATGATTTAAAAGTTCATGACATATAAATACAACTGATTTGAATGGTTACATTTATGTTTCACATTTCTTTGACATTTTATGATTTGTCAAGCTGTTTATGCAAATTTTTACCCTATATATTTCACGTATCTCCAGTATCTTACAAGATACCATCGGGCAAATGAAACCTCAGAAGCAGTCCATAAATCTTAAGACTTCTTATCTTCCAAAAATATATAGCTTTCAAATACGTTAGTCCGTTACACATAATAATTAAAATTATATGGGGAGTGAGTCGTAATACGTAATTCTACGAATCACAATACATACGTTTGTTGAAAGTATTGAGGTCGATATACGAATCGGAGTTCCGTAACGATATCTTACAGATAAATCGGGCGTCTAGCAATAGGTGGAAGAAAAAGAGATCATTTCGTATAACAATATAAAATAAAAATTACGAGTAGAGATATAATGTTTAAACATCTTGTTTTTAAGTTATAGGTAAACGGATTTACGACCTGTTTGACAATTTATATTAATCTGAATTTTGCTATTGTAACTACAATCTCGAGTTTCACACTCATGAAGCTCCTTAAAAAAGCTATATGTATAAACAAATCTATATAATAAATCATTATAGCAGAACGCATATTAACACAGAAATGAAAAACAATGAATAAGTCCACTATGTATGACGCTGGGCTGTAACAGCCTCAAATCTCTGAATAAATCCACTACATTTAAAGTTACTAATAATAACAACCTTTTAGTGTATGAATTAACAAATTGAACTGTTGTAGTCTCTTAGAGTACATACTCGAAAATTTCTACCCACAGGATTTATTTTGTTTTAACTATTTTTATACTACTAACAGAAAATAATACATTTGAGTATTCAAGCTAAACAAAACAACCTAAAAAGTATTTCGTGCATGTAGATGTTGAATAACATGATTAATGGATTCTGTATAAAAAGATAAGTTAACAACCATTTAATATCATAACAATCCTTTCGAAACATACAATGATCATTAAATTTAATTTTAATATAGAATGTGAAACAAAGAATATACTTAAAAATAACTCAAATGAAATCGTATATTTTAATATTCAAAATTCTAATTTTACATTTTAAAATTAATAATTTTAACATTCTATTTTGATATTTTATTGCTTGACGTAAGAATGATAAAAGAAAGAAATTCATCATTGATATTGCGAATACTAGAAGCATCTGTCAACCTAATTATTAACCAGAATTTTAAAAAGGTATACAAAAATGTTTATACCGATTGTTTCACTTCAGTTTGACCTCTAGTAAATCTTCTTTAATTTTGACAAAGTAAAATTTTTTATGTGTAATTTGAATGATGTCAAGTGGTCAGTATCCTGCAGGGGTTGCTTTTTTAAATGTTATTTTTCTCTCTACACATTTACAGGTGTTACAATTTCTCGCAAAGCCTGCATTCTCCTTACGAACGAAATTTAAGTTTGATTTTCGTCATCAGAGTTGAAGGTTATTTGAAGGTCATGTCACAGTGCATATCTGAATGCATATTTGAGTGCATATTTGAATATTTTATGGGCTAAGTACGCGATGCAACATAAAAATATATGTAGTAATTTTAAAATAAGCTTTGATACTGACCATTTGAATTACACATAAAAACTTTATACTTTGTCAAAATTAAAAAAGATATTCCCACACATGACCGTTTCGTCCCTGAATATAGAAACTTAAAATATATAAGCTAAAAATAAAATATGTAAATAAATATGCTACAAAAAATTTTGTATCATATTAGTATCATTTTCTACCATACCGACGAAATTTGGTAGAGTGGGGGCGAGTTCAGGGGGGAAGGGATCCGTCCTAAAACACATGTTCCGTCCATTAAAAAGGGCTGAACTCGCTGTAGCGAGTATCCAATAAGGTAGGAAATGATGTTGGTAATCATACTAATCAATTAATCAATTGATACTAATTTGTATCAACAAAAATTGTTTCGAGACGCCAACAATCTTTTTGGGAAACATGTTTTTATTACAAAATGAAGCATGTTTTTATTTACCAAATTCAGCTCGATCAGATTCGACCGATTTTCGAAGCCCTTCTACAATACTTTATATTTCAGCTATTCATTTTTATCATAATCGCATAAAATCTTCAATTATAATGTTGTATCGTATCTCTAAAATTTGCATCAATAGTTATAATAGATTTAGAATTATTTACAATGTAACTTCTGCTTTGTGTTCCATTAGATTCTGGTCTCTCCTAAACATAAATATGCATTCACAGGCATATTAGTATAAGGGGTTAATGCAATATTTCCTGTATTACATTGCAACGTTTCGCGTATAGCCTTTGTCGGTCCAAACAGTTAGATAAGGGTGAAGGGGTTGCTATCAAGCGCAGACGCGTCGACCAACGCTGGATCGAGCAACATCGAAGTGTTGGAGAATATTCAAGGGAGTCTGGCGTTTCAAAGCAGTGTACGGTGTCAAACGAGGGTCTAACGTGGACTCGATCCTATCATTAACCTGGGAACACGCTCGTTCTGGATGCCGCCGTGGAGGACATTGAGGCTAATGTCCAATAGCCATTCGGCTGCGGTCGCGATTTTACATTTTTACAACCGTTGCGGCCAGTTTTACGTGTCTGATAACTCTTTTATTTTATCCTTCCGGTTAATGGAGAACTCGAAGTATCCCTGACTCAAGGAAAATTAACTAATAACTCTAGACATAGGTACTAACGAAGAATCCATTATCTTCTATGGTCTTTTAACGACTAGCAAGCGATTGAGTGACCCCGTGTATCCTGAATTATAGTACTGTACAAAAGTCTTAGGTCGCTCATATTACACTAGAAATTTACATCTTTGTCGGTTGCAGACTGTACACATAGTTACCTTCAGCATACACTGGGTGTATCATTTGAGGTTTCGACGCAAATACTTCCCACACTATAGCAAAATATGTCAAATAAAACTTACTCCATTTCGGGGGAGACATCTATGATGGTCACAATTCTGCTCTACGTGGACGTGCCTCCGAGAGTTCAAGGTGACCTTGAATATAAAAAAATGTGTCTGATAAAAAAATGTTCCGAACAAAAGTTAATCAGTTTTATTATATATATTGATTTATTTTTATACTTTTTATTTTATACTTTTTATTATTTTTATACTTTTTTCAAATCTTCAGTAGTTGACGTCCATAAGTTTTATTTTTAATAAATTTACAGTGACTCCCATTAATATTCGGACACTCTTAAAAGGACGATAACTTTTTTACTATTGTACCATACAATTCGAATTTTTATTATAAGTTAGAACAATTAGTTTATTACATTATGTGAAGAAAAGTTTGTTGAATACTTACAACTTTTCGAAACTGCAACTGAACTGTAGTTTAATAAAATCCATTTCAGTAATACGCATCTGACATTATTAAATAATTTTAACTCAATTGTGAATTAATTGTGAATTCATATAAATGAACATTGAACATTTACGAATAGCAGTCAGTCTATTTCTAAATTATTTTTTAATTACTTTTTATTTCCATAATCGATTGAACTTTCAAAGTGTTCGTTCCTTTTATCTATATTATTATTTAAATACTTTGACAAGCATATGATGTTATTAGGTATCTAATTTTGATACAATCTGATGGTTATTGTTAGACCAGTTGGAAATTGCAAGATTATCGTTATATTAATTGTATATTCTTAATATATTAATTGTATTATCGTTATATAAATATCATCCATCTTTTCAAAGTGAAAAATATTGGTATTATGAGGTACTACAACAAAATTTTCATTGTCGAACACCATCTAATTGCATGGAAACCTGTTAGACAAGGGACCAAATAAAAGAACAAAATGGAGGTGATAACATCACGTACAAGCCAACAAACGGCGGAAAGGTTACAGCTGCAATAGCCTCGAGACGAGAAATAAAGTAAAAGAATGAAGATATAAACCAGCCTTTCTTTACCTTTCAGCAAATTATGGAATTTCATTTTGTTTATTGAAGAACAGTATTATAACGTATATTACTGTATCAAACAATACAGACATATTACTTTTTGTTCATTTTCAATTGAAAAAAAAAGATAGTGGTTTGAAAATCTAATTATATTAAAAAATTATATTACATAATTAAATAGATCGATACACGCCATGAATCACTGAATTATAAATAGATTTTACATATACGTGTACATATTTTATTATAATTATACGTAGAGCGACATATGAAATTGATTTATACAAGTAGAAATTGCGTGGTCAATATAAAAAAAAAGAGTAATTTTATAAGCGTGATAAACGATATCTCCCTATATTCCCCAGAATAATAGCTTAGCGCAGATACTTAAAAAACTTTATTTTTATCTTTAGATAGAGTTTTTAGACAATAAGTTTGCGATGACAGCTTACAAAACGACTACGTATGATTCTTCGCGATTAATACTAATGTACTATAATAAAATCGAAGTATTGTTTACGATTCAAAAAGGTAACACCTTGAAAATATACACTGGATCCAAAAATTGCATGATTGTCGATATTTAAATTGTGATCATTTCGTGAAAACAAATACAAGCACGATCACAAGCCTGGATTGATTTTAAAGTTTGAAGCCTCTACTTCCACTTTTTACATAATTCAGCAGGTGGAACTTGAAGGTCTAGCTTTCTCAAACTAATGCTGCAAATTCAAACGTCTTTGATGACTTGAAAAAATTTTCTCGTAAATGAAACTGCCATAGATTCGAAGATTACAAGATATTACAACGACTTTTTAAAAATTGATATAGGTACGACTTTTTTCACTGTTTTATAGATAAAAAATGAAGCATAAAACCAACTAAGTCAAATAGAAAGACCTTTCATAGTCGATACTAATATTACTATATTCGAAGTGTTATTTACGATTACAAAATCTTTTTTCGTCTGAAATGGTCAACTGAACGTAGATTGAACGTGCTCAAGTTTCAACTCAAATTAAAATGAAAGATTTATGGGCAGCATTTCTTCCGTCCAATGATGGATGCTAATGCACTTTTGAAGGGATCGACAATGGTAACAAAGCACCGAGAGAGACACGTCACGATCGCGTGGTTTATCTTCGAAGCATCGTCGCATTTTTAGAGTTAGTAGTTGAGTCAATAAATGTTTGTGTTTATCGCGAAAATGGCAAACGCGGTTAAGCCTCGCAACGATATATCACGAACGTAGCTGCTTATATGTGAATCAGGAGATTATTGATGCAAAACCATTTCAACCATGAACTCCATTTTCGGGTTTGATGGTAGCGTGCGATTGATCGGTCGTTTGCCTACTTAACACTTTAATGACCGGTGAATTCGAACTAAAACCAACTCATGGAGTTACAGATGATTTTGCACTCTAACAATATTAGTCTAAATTAGAATGACTAAATAAACCCATAATACTAATAATACAATATCGCCAGAAATTATTCAATAGATACCATGAAATAAAATTACACGAAATGCAACAAAAAAATAGAGTTTTGTTTTATTATTTAGTAGATTCTAGTCGTAATCTTTATCATGACTCCGATTCGATGTTATAGTGCAAGGGGTTAAGAAAACTATCGTTCACTTGTGAATTAGTTAATTGCATGGGTTAAACTTTACCTCAGGAAACCGAAACACACACACACACACACACATCTCACACTTATAGATCTCGTCCTCCTGTTCATGAATATACGATCGAAATCTATACGTGTGCGAAGTTTCAACACAATCGGTGACCCGAAGGTCGCGGCCTCTCCTTGTTAATCAAAATTTAACTAATCTCTGCTTTCTTCTTTTGCGCATTTATATATTTATTCTTTATCTGCTCCGTCTTTAATGTAGTAAAAACATTCAATAATATTATATTTATTTAAGCTAACGTTTTGGAACCATAAACGGTTATCATACAATAATAGTAACAACCAAAATGAAGATAAACCAAGTGAATAAAAATAAAGAACGTACGAAAAAGGAAGATGATAGATTAAAAAGATAATGTTAAGATTATAGCAGATCATAGGAAACGATTACAACGCCGAAGCCAAGAGGTTATAACATTAAAATGTAGAATGGCATTAGACAGTTTCCAAAGAGTTATAAATTAACATACCGAAAATTAACACTGGGGCGAGAGTTTCACAGTCTTTTGAAGTTTCGAAATCAGAACGTCGTTAACTAGGGCCAAAATTACACGAGCTCTCGTACAGAAAGCAGCGGAAGTATCCCGCCATTGCACAAAACACGCGCACAGTACACCAAACTTTTGATCGGTGGCGGTGTTTCGTGTCGAGTCTGAATTACGGTGTGAAGGATAGTTAGGAGACGCATTAGACAATACACAGAGCATGCGTTCCCTTTCTCAAGAATATAACTCATCCCACCGAGTAAAATTCCTCCCCGCCGAATGAATAAGGCAAGATAATAACTCGTATAAATCCGGCGAACATTTATACCGCGTATATCTCTTTTCCCCGTGACTTACGCAGCATCCTGTATTTTATACGGCCGCTCGGATTCTGGTATCTGTATAAATAATTACAGCAAAAACATGGCTGCAATGCACCCCACAGGAAGTTTAGTGTTACAGATATTGCAGGCCTGTGCGCGTATCGTTTGATCGTTTTTGCACCGGATACTGAACAGGAAATTGTCCTCGAATTATTTGCGATTTTCAATTAACCGCTGGACACAGCAAGAAATATCGAGGAAAGTAATTCGTTCGAGAAAAACCAATTGGAACAAGTATCTGTTCAATGAATGCGTAAACACTCGGCAAACGGGTTTACTGCTATCGCATTTGGTTATCCAGTCTTTTGTTACATTTATTACACGAAAAAATCACAACAGTTGTTCTACAAATGTGCTAGCAATGGCAGATTAGGTTAGTGAACAAAATTTTGGTGGGTTTTGTTTTTAAACTTTAACATACATTTTGCTTTATTTATTTATTATTGTTTAAGTATGACATTCCATGATTCCGACGTGGCCGTTAGCCACAGTGTCGCCATATATAATATTTGTAAAATGATCGGTTGAATCGGCTGTTGAATTGAATTGTCGTTCTATGCTTTGTTGACAGTGTTAGGGGTTTGACCTACTGATTTTGTTCTGACTGATAGTCTGGCAACTTGACCTTGAGAGTTCAAAGTCTGGTGATTGAACGTTCAGAGAATCAAAGATTGGTTAGAGACTAAACTCCCACGAGGTTTGTTTTTAAATTTATTATTCATCGAAAACGAAGTAGTAACTGGTTAGGGTAATGACGTGTTCCATAAGAGGACAGGTAGCATGTAGTGGCACAGGTAATTGAGGCAGTCCGAGCAGGTGGCCAAAGCAGATGCGAACAAGTGAGCTTAACATAATCCGAAATAAGTAGCCCTTGAAGTGTACGAGCCATATTGTGCGGAAGTACATACACTGATTACTTTGTTGACGAAAGGTTCGACGCAATGGTTCTACGAAACTGTAAACCTACGGGACGGTACTTTTAATTAGAAACATGTCATTTCACAGTGGTTCGATTACACGTAGCGCCAGCTGGACAAAATTATTTTTTCGCGGTTTGGAGCTTACTAGGGGTATTAACCCTTTGCACTCGAAGCTGTTTTAACTGCATAATGAAACATTCCTTTCTATATAAAATAGTTCCCTTCTATATATATATTTTTTTTCATGTTATACATACGAAAATGGTACAATTTACTCGTACAATACTGAAGTGTTTAGTAATTTATTAACTACAAACAATTTTAATAGTGTACAAAATATTTTGAATAATGATACTGAAATTTTTAGTGGCGCCTTACAGTCGCCATTCGTGTGCTAAGGGTTAATTGTGAAAACTCAAGTAAGCTTTGTCTTGCAGCTTATAATTTCATTATAATTTATAAAATTGTCTTGTTATCAATAACAAATAATGATATTTGAAATCTGCATTCGCAGGTCTATTACTTACAAAAACTTACACAACTGTGTCCTTTAAACTACTTCTCTGGCTGTAATAGTTTCCAAGATATTTGATGAAATATACATTTCAGATATGTCTTTTTTAACATTAATTTCAGTTCCGACTATTTTTTAAAAAAAGATTTTCATCGTTTTACTTCTAGGATTTCTGTTTCTCTTCTGTTTGTTTAAGAAGCTAGCAAGTTTAATCATATTTACTAACAGGAGCCTTCTCTCAGCGTCGTAAAAATTATAATACTGCATGTTTCATACAGATGTAGGGGGATGGTAAGATCTGGAATACAGTATTATCTCCGTAACTTTTGCAAAGGTTTCTCCCGTAACTGTCAAAATGACTCCCCCCCCCCTATGGTGATTCCCCTTGAAACCAGTCAAGCGGTAAATACGCTGAACGATCGAGCCAGCAAGGGGTCGAGCATCAATTATACTCATACTAAGCAAAGCAAAGCAAAAGATTGCAACTTAATTAATGTTTCAGGCGTGAAAAAGGTTGGTGAATGAAAAAGGAAAAGAGCCAGAGGCTTTATTTTTCAGTCGTTATGCTTCTCTACGTTCGGCTAACTACAAAGAATGTAGCAATACTAGAACTGTCGCTCGGCAGATCTGACGATACGACAGTCAAGGTGATACTATTCTATTCGATGTATGTAGATACGTGTCAGTTTCATTTGCACGAGACAGGTTGTTTTTAATTGTGAAAGCATGCAGCAACTACTACAAATCTTCATCTAATAATTATACAAGGTAAATGTACCTTATTTCAACTCTTACCCAATAGTCAGGGTTCCTGAAAACAAATTGCTTAAACAATAATATCTACTAACAAATTATTGTAAATTTGAATGAGCACATTGATGTTTATTTATAAAATAACATATTAATAATAACAACGTTTAAAATGGCTAACTATTGGCCTTAAATGGCTGGCTACTGGAACAATTAACCTACAAATAGATCTTACGTATAATTGATACCCGTAAAATATTATGTGTTGAAAAATTCTGATGTTGAAGAGAAAATAATCTTTGTCCCGTAATCTCTAAAACTTAATATTTTTTTCTATTCATTTGATTTGTTTACAATGAAATATAAGAAAGATTGTAATTGTTAGTAATAATTGAACAATACGTGAAAACGAATATGAGAAAGTGGGGACGTGAGATATTAAATTTGAAGAGTCAGTTTTCTCGAATTAAATAATCCAATTCAATTCCATGAAAAAGCAACTACATTTCAATATTGCATCGATACGCATTAAATCTTGCTTCTATACCTACAATATATGTTTTTTAATCCGTAATCAATAGATTACATTTCATTTCATGTTCTTTTGGTTTCTGCACATTGTACTTTTAGAATTTTGTATAATTTATTATCAAAGAAGCTGCAGTTGATGTTGCTCATTTGCCAATATAATGGCAATATATATATATATATATACGGTACTATGACTTGTTTGTTATTTAATGGGATACCGTGATAGCAATTATACACAATAAAAATTGAGATAAAATGTTACTCAAAGAAAGGAACATAGCAGATATACAAAATAATAAAATGGTTAAAAGAGATATCACTATTTTAAACATAAGTTTAATTTAAGTTTTATATGATCAGCTGTATATGAATCACGACGTATCATTGCCTGCCAAATTAGACCGGGCTGATTAGATCAGCGCAGTAGTACGGTGATTGTGCATATATTATACATACATGATTTTCATACAGACATGATTTTCACTGATTCTATTCGGTCGAACGCTTTACGAATATTTGTCGTATAAAAGTGCCACTGAAGACTAAATGTTAAACAACTTGTGCTTTTCCATTAGAATTTAAAAAATAATGTTCTTTATGAACTATTGTCGAACAAATTTATACTTCGATTTTTTTTTAACGATAAAATATTTGTTCAGAAGTTAACCACTCTCTATTTTACTATATGATCTACAGGCAGTCTCATAATTAGTGGCACACACTTTAAATATAAACTAACTTTTTTACAAATTTACCAAACACTTAAGTTCTTTTGCCAAACTTGATGAATTAGTTTCGTAGGTGACGTGTATCGAAAATTTAGAAAAAATTGCGTTCAGTATGAATTGCAAACAAACTAGTATAAATTGCTGTTTACAACTCTTTTATTTGGGCTTGTAACGAAAATGTGAAAAATTTGTCTTGTAGATTCATATAAGTTATACATATATATATATGCGGAAAATTTCATCGAAATTGATTAATTGGTTTATGAGTTATAAATAGACTGTGAACCTTTATGAAAAACAAAAAATACCTTAAGTCGATTGTCAGAAGCAGGAATTCAATAAAGATGTATTTGTCTTTTTAATCATTTTAACCATGTATGCATAAAGATTCGCAGTCTAGATATAAACGATTGGAAATGGTGAAAACTACAGTTTTATTCAATTATTCGGTGATTCTTACAATTTTTAATAATTCAGAACTCGAAAACCAATTGACCAATTTCGATGAAATTTTCAGCATGTATATAAGATATACAAATCTACAAAATACATTTTTCAAGTTTTCGTACGGACTCTAATAAAAAAGTTGTAAAAACAACTTTTACTATTAATAATTTACTATTTAATTGGTGATTCGGACTACACGCAATTCTCCAAAATTTTCATTACACATCATCTGATAAAGTAACTCATCTAGCTAAGCAGAAAACCTGAACTCGTTTGGTCCATTTCTAAAAAAGTTGTTCTGATTTGAAATGTGTGCAATCAATTACTAGACTGACGGTATATCCTTTTGCTTTGGTAATAATGACATTTTCGAGCATACATTAAGTGTACAATTTCTGGATGACAAAGCACTTCCATTTTCATGTGGATCGTTCCCCCTGGTGTAAGGTGGTTAACTCATTCTTGTTTTTCTTGGAAGTTGCGTGCCTGCATTTACGTCGTAATTATTATGCCTGTAATTTTCATTATGTTTAAGAAAGATTTTAACACTTATTAAAAACAGTGATTACTGTCTAGATTGTAATTTTTATTGTACTTTTCTTTGAAGATGCTTCGAAACTAATGTCGAGATCAACGGTCAATTCCCATTTGATTTTATGTTACCGAAAAAACCGAATAGTGCCATAAGACTATGTAACTCTTTAAAGTCAGTTTTCTTCTTTATTTCTTCTGCATATTTTTATATCTCATATTTTAATTGTTTAAAGTTTTCTGAAATAGAAATGCGAACTGCGGTTGAACTGGAATAGGTCAAATTAAATACATATAGATTTATTAATTGTAATTCAAATGAGAAAATGACTCTTTAAATCTTGAATTCCTAACATTGAAACATAAAAATATGCACCGATACCATGAAGCCTAGCACGTATTACTGAACGTGGTATAAAATTTTTAATGTTGATATAAAGGTTGAGACATTATTGCAACACCTTGTGGAGGTAGAACTTTGAAAAAAATGGTTTAATGTTTGTCCAAAAGTATTTCGAGAAAGAGAAATTAATTTCTTATAGACGTCAATATAGGCGGGCAAGTAGACCCCGTGAATACAGTGGAGAAAGTTTTTCGTTCACGGCCAAGCGTGTTGGAGAACTTAATTAAACTCGACGGTCAAGGTTTTACTTGACCGCGCTGTTTTCAAGTATCTTCCAACGCAAAGGTAAGGTTTTATTGCGGCATTGTATCGTGAATCACCGATAGAACCCAGTACGAACGTTCTCCGACTTTATCTCACGTACTGACTGCAGACTGATGTTCTCAAACATTGTACCATTGTACCATTGTCTGTACAAAAGAACATTGAAATATTAATGTGTACAATAACTACCATAATTTTTGGAAATTGAAATTTCATTTTAAAGCAGCAATTAATTTTTTTATAAACATCTTTTTATAGCTTTTTGGAATGCACTCTGAAACATTTTACGTAAAAAAGTAATCGAGAACAGTGCTAAGAAATTTAAAAATTTTCGAGATTACCAATAATTATATTGGCTTTCTTTAAGTTTTCAACAGGAATAAATTAAAGGCAATATATCTAATTATTGAAATTATCTCGTGAAAACAAATCATTAAAAATGTTAGACATTTCACAAATTATTAAAAATGTTAATAAAAATGTGGTTTTATATTTAAAGGCATCATTGCATTTACAAAAAATATTAAAAGATTCTACGTTTTTCTATCTCCAACTGAATTCACGACGACATAATATGTTCAAATTGTTTAATGCGCCACTTATACCTACATATTTCAATTATCAAAATGCAATATACGAAATAAAAGTGTAACGTTATCGAAGAAACTGTTAGCAGACATATCAATTAAATATTATTAATGTAGAAATTCAATGCTTTAGCAGAAAATAACACTGCAGTTTACGTTATGATATGGATGCAACACAATGAATATTGCATTGCATATTAATTAATAAGCAGTTGAAATACTAAAACTGCCTTTATTTCGAAAGAATACAATAGAATTTTGCAATTAACTTAAAAAAATGCAGTATCTTATATACAGCAGTTTAATATGAACTTTAGTTTCAATTTGGATATTATAGGGTGAAGGACGCAATTACTGTGGGGGTACTAATTACCGTGCCTATATACTTATTTTTAAAGCATAATGAATATTAAAAATGAGATATTAAATTTTTATCATTAAAATCAGTTAGTGTATATGTTATATATATTTTTTAATATTAATTATACTGGATAGTCGAATTATTTTTTATAGATATCGAATTAGTTGATTTTAACCATCGTAGTGAGCTCACTACGAAAATCTGTTTGTCAGCGTCGTAGTAAATTTGAGTTTGGTCCATATCTCAAAACCCGGGCAAATAGACTACGACCGTATCTACGCTAGTGTTAATTAAGTCATGGCAATTCGAAGAGCCCGTGATATATGTGATTTGTAACGGTGCTCGTCGTTTATGGGCATATGTGAGAACACCTGCATTTCCGTTAATGAAGTTGTACAAGTCCCATACACGGTGCAGTAATCGATCAATCAGCTGACACGTTCGACTATTCAACAAGACATCATTAGCGAAACAAAATACAAACTTTCCACTGCGCGTTATTCGCTAATGACATACTTACTGCACAACAGCAATTACGCTTTGCATTGAAAATTTATTTTTTCCGATGATTTCATTTGTGAAATATACAGGTTTGACGGACACGTAATATTTATGACAAATAATGAAATAAAACAATGTTGTACTGTTTACATAAACTAAAACCATTAAGTAACTTAAGCCAATACGCGTTACTGAATAACACAACTATTTATAGAAATTAAAGTTTGTGATGTTATGAAACATACATAAAATCAATAAATTTAAAATAAAAAAAAAATAAAATATCTCAATATTTATTATAAGTAATAATTTATTATAAGTATATTTTATTATAAGTAAACTCAAAACGTTTCATCAATTGCAAGACGCAAAAGCTAAATATACATTTTTTTCACTAATAATGTCAATACAGTGAAAATAATATATTAATATTTTTAAAGTCTTGTAATTTTTTCACTGTCATTTTTGTCATAAATGCATAAAATTGGGAGTCTAATTATAAGACTTTCTTCTAAATACTTAATTGACTATGAATCTCTACATTAGTTTACCGGTAGATTAATTCCGACATGTCACCATGAATATTGAAGAAAACACTTAATCGCACAAGAACATAAAAAGTATGGAGTGGAATTTCCGAAAAACATGAATATATTGTACGATATTTTACAATATTGAAAATGAATCTACATTTTCCAATTTTCCAATATTTAATTTATTTTTGAATCTACGTAATTGACAATGGATAATAGAAATTAAAATAAAAGAAATTCTCTGACTGGGTTTAAAAACCAATTTTTGTTGTGAATAGATATAATGTGAATGTTTGGTAAATAAACCGAATTTCATTACATTTTGTAGAATGTCAAAGAATATAGAAAATAGTGATTCTTACAAATCAGACACTATTCGATCTATCCAGCTATCCTAAACTATTGCATAACGTATAAACGTATCGATATTCTCTTTCTACATTTTACGGAAATAAATGTTTTCGATCTGGGTTCACCCTGTATAGTATTGACTGAAGACACCATTTAAAATACTCGAAATACAAAAAGGGTTCAAGTGTCAATCTTCGAACGGGAACACCTATTCGCAAAGCTCAAGGTGAATACATAGCCCTCTGGGGCCAATATACAGAGTGTTCGACTACAGGTGGGAGAAAATTTAAGCCAATTCATAATATATGGGTGTCCCAAAAATTTTGTATTTCCTTGAAAAAGGTAATTCCTGAGGTGATTTGAAGAAACTTTCTCCTTTGGGAAAATGTTCTCCGCGGCTTCGTTAAGGAGTTATTAATGAAAAACACGGTCCCGCTAAGCATGACGTTGGCATTGGCCGAGTCGGAATCTGTCTGCTTTTGTCGCTATCTGATTGGTCCGTGTTTTTCAATAATAACTCCTTAACAAAGCGCGTGAGAAGATTTTCTCAAAGGAAAAAGTTTCTTCAAATGATCTCTGGAATTACCCATTTTAAGGAAGTACAACATTTTTGGGACATCCTGTATATAGCTTATCTGCATCGTAATATTCAATTGAGTTTTCAAAAAGGTCTCATGGTATAACAAAGTTTGAACGTACAAATTTGTACTATACGTCCGTAATAGCATTTCTATAAAGCAATGTTTATGCTTCTCGTAATTACAAACATTAAATAGAAATTACTGTGAAAATTGTTACTTCAAACAATGCATGCATCTCATTTCATGAAATTACATAGAATAACAATGAACAGAAATATTAAAGTAAAAAAACTGTTTATGTCGCATAAACAGTATTGTTATGAGGTTTTATTAAAAAATTGAGAAACAATAAACTTTCACGAATATAGAATTTCTTTGAAAAAGATTGATTAGCGTTTAATCGTTTATTTTCAAGTACTTCAAGTACTCGTATTGTTTACGACTTCAACTCAATGCTTTATCAATCTTTTATATTCGCACATCGTAAAAAAATTCAACGATTTTTTAATAGAATCGTTAAAAAAATGTTAAAGAAACCAAAAAAGACACAACGAATAGAAAAAATGCTGACGAACCACATATTCGAGATGTAAGAGAACCATTTTTAAGTTTTCTCTGTGAATTAAAGTCTTGCTGGAAATGTTTGCTTTTATCCGTCTTGGATACAACAGTTTTTTACTGCGAAGGATTTATCGTTGCGACAGCGAAACAAAATTCTTTTCAAACGCCAAAGCAATTCTTTCTATTCTACGGGAAATTTTATCTATAATTTTATCGAGAAATGACAATCACTTACCAAGATTATAGAATAAATTTTAACTAGAGCAAACTCTCCCCCAATATCGATAACGTTGGCTAAAAGCGTTCGATTATATCGAAAAATGAGTATGTGTAGGGTACGACAGCAAAAACGAGTCAACGTATAGACGTATTATAAATACAGGAACGAGAATGTTAGAATAACTTTTGTGTTTTAATATATGCAGCAAACGAATTCTCTTCCGTTTTGTTGTACCGTTACCGTAGTCATATTATTTGTGTAAAAGACGTTGCACTCGTCGAAATAAAGTAAATAAAATGGGCTATATTTTAATTATTGCCTGTATGTTACAAACAGTAAATAAAATTAACCTGCACTTTAACGTTAAAGAAAAACAGCGCTAATTTCATTCTATACATATTACACTTCCTCGTTGGTAGAAAGAATTATAAAGAATTATCAAGTAAAAATGTATTCTTCAAAACAAACATTTTGTAATACATGTAACAATATATTTTATGAAATTAACTACAAAATTCTATCTCACATTGATTGCTTTACCAAATTCATTGTTACAAAAATCATGAATAGAGCATTTGTTTTGAAAATATAAGCTGTCGCTTCCAAAAAGTCTGATCCGACATATAACTAAATTGAATAAAATATAATGGTTGTTAACAATATAAAATAATTGTGACCAGTTCATTGGAAATGAACGCAAAGGAATATTATTGACAATGGAAATATACAGTGGCGCAAAAACGAAAGTTTAAATAATAACGTACACGCGTGATGACTACCATAATTTTTAAAAGCTGATATCTTATTTTAAAGCGGTAATTAATTTTTTCTAAATATCCACATCTTATAAAATAATGTAAGCAAGAAAAGAGAAAACGACAAAGGGGGAGAGAAAATTAATAGTGGAGAAAAGAAACTTCAACTCAATTTTAATATTCAGCGGCGATAACATGTATAGGAAAAGTTCTTCAGAATTATGTCCTTTACAACGAATTTCAAGGTCACTGAAATCTGTTGCGGACTTGCTGTTGTGAATAATTATCGTGAGTTTAATTCTACCTTGTTGTGATTATAATTTTGATATTCAAACATTTTGTTAGATTTGTATTCTTGAAACTAATTCCATGCTGCAATGTTATATTCATGGTTACAATAATTAGAAGTTCTTTTAACTATAAAATTTTTAATTGTTCCTAGGGTTGATTTACTATTTAGAGATGAATATTATTAATATCAAATATTATAAATATTATTCTTATTCATCTGAGTAATAAAGAATGAAGATGTTAGTCAAAGTCAATGTATACCCAGGAATTAAGAGAAATATCGACAAATGTGTACTGTACAGTTGTTCATATTATTGCAATGCAAAAGACTTACTTTCGTTCGCTGCACGTTTCGAATAAAATGAATTTTTTATCGTATTATGTAAAAACTGACAAATAAACAAAACAAGTTTGATGCTTCAGATTAGATAAATGTCATAAACAATCGGAAAACCATCTAGTGCTGAAGTTATTAGTACTCATACACAGATATTCCAATTTTAAATTATAGGGTATAGGGTCACACTTTATTTTTTGTGTTTTAATTTTACACTAGGGAACACTATGAACGCATAAACGTCGGTGGTTTACTCACGACGTATTTGGTACAAACATATTTTAACTCTAGGTGAAAAGATGTAGTTTTCGAAGGAACACCTGTATTGTCCACTATGCATCCCTCCTGAAATCGTTGATACTTTTCCGGAGTTTACCACCGCGCGATGTTTGTATTTTTATCTGGGCTCTGTTTTTTCGCAAGAATGCGTCCTCCATACAACAAGCATTTCTACATATGAACATGGTACACAGATGAACCTCAACGAAATGATTTCGTCAAAGAGGAACAAGAGAAAAATGTTTATCAGGGACCGGCGTAAGAAAAGTGCGGCGCTATCGAGACGACAAAAATGCGAGTGGTTCGGTCTGATCTACCTTTCTTGCGAAGCTGAAACGAAATTGCGTCCGCTGAAACGAGCAACGCGCGAAACTCAGGAAATTCGACGTAAAGATAAACGAACTACCGATCTGACCGTCGTCCGACTCGATCCTCGCTCGTAATCCGGGATGAATTCGAGTGATCACGATCAGGATTATGTGGCCAGGTCACGTTATACGCAGCCGAAGGTCCGACAGGAGGGCCAGGAACTTGGCGTGCCGTGTCGGCGGCCGATCAATATTACGTACACCCGGCTGGAACAGCGAACCGAACGCCGTTCAACCAACAGGTGAAGTTATATCCGTGGAAGAACCGTTGTCGCTACGAGGCCAAGGGGAGGATATAAAATTACCCTGCCCTGACTGGACTATCCAACGCCACCGCTATAACTTTCACTTTTCTCTTGAGGTTTGCGTTTCCGGTTCCACAGCGTGTCGGCAACGCACTCAACGTTGTTCACGAACCTAATTCCACCCTCTTGTTTTTCTATTCTTCCGTTTCGTTCTTCGAGTGTTGAAAAGCGCTTATCTTGTCCTTATAGCCCGTCCCTATTAATGTGCTTTCAAAACGTGAGCTATTAAAACGTTAGACATGTTCTATAATCCAGGGAAAGATATCTAAAACTTGAATAAATGTACAAAAAATTTGGTATTTATATTTTTATCAAGTTAACAAATTTGTGAAAGAACACGACTAAATTAACAAAAATTAACTAGCAATTTAGAAACACAAAAATTGATTTTAAGATGCTTACACGTTTGCACTATAAACAGAAGTTATCAGATGAAAACAAAATGAAACAAAATACGATTTTAACAGAATAGATTCTTTTCCAACAGAACCTGCACTTCTATTGCACAATAGTGTTATCCTCTGACGCAAATTCTATAGATCGAAAATCATTTTCGATCTCCGCAGCCCTGTTTGACTTCTGGTTTACATAGTGTACTATAAATATACATTGATTATTGAATTAAGCGAGTCGCAATATCTACTTTAGTATGGAACTCACCCCAATACCATTAGGGCACCTCATTCCAATGTGTTGGGGAAGATGTCAAATTGCGATAGTAAATCATTATTACTATTATTTACTTGTAATATTTAGGTAGATAATTCGTAGTTTGAAGCTTGCTTGTGTTTCTCTTATGAAACTTTTATTATACAGACTCTAAAATATCTGTCCAGTGAGAACACATTTTTAAAAAATTCTTAAGAGAGAAAAAAAATTAAAAAAATAAAATTTTAATCAATATTTTCTTCAAAACACAAAAGTGAGAACAAAACTTTCCTAAAACGAAAGATAACTGTTTATTTCGATGTCTGAAATACGTAGTTTTCATCTCATTAAAACTTGACTAGCACTAGAAAGAAGACACTTATTGAGTTCTCTTATTATTATTTTCGTAATCATTTCGAGTAAGGAATGTTTTACAGAATACTTTGAACATTATTTATGCTTGCAGGTCTCTAAACATAATTTTAAGGTTGAGTAGCTCTTTTACAACAGACTATGTTTACTAAATAATTCACAAGGAATGCGGTTCTACGTACTAATCGATTTTTCTTTGGAACGTACTACAAAGAATAGGTTAAACTGGGGAATATTGTACAAAGAAGTATGTAATAGTTACATACTCTCTCTGTCCCATAATAATAGTAGTAAGTGAATACTTGAACGAGAATTATTCACGAATGCAGCTGTAAGTTTTGACACATCTTTCAATTATTAGGTTATCCTAATTATTACGAATTACAACTATTTTCTAATTTTATCCGTTGATTAAAATCAATTGAATATCAACTCATTGTATAAGATGAAAAAAAGAGTTTGAAGAACGATGGTTCCAATAATTTTGAGCTCATGCATATAAGGATAGCAAAGCTCCGCAGCCAAGGGATCCTACCTACAAGTTCAAAATGCAGTAACGAAATTATTAAAAAATTACAGAAACTGTCTGACCATTCAAAATAACAATTAAGAGTAATATTTTTAATTTATTGTTTAATTTAATCTAGTTTTTTTATAATAAATGTTGCGTTCTATATTTATTTTCTTTTGCTACTATTATTATGGGACAAATTAAATTCATCAACTGCTACTATTATTATGGAACAGAGGAGTATATTAATAATATAAAGAAATAGTACAATCCAATGACACGGTTAATTCATTCGGAACCGTGTTAAATGAAACGTGGAAACTGTGTGTTATGTCGAAACTGTGTTTTTGGAGTATCGTGTTGTATCTAAACCGTGTTCTCAGAATGCTTCGATATGAGAAACTTGTGTGTCACGCGATATTTATAAATAGAACAGAACTGAAAAATTAATATGTATTTTTATTCATCGTAAGTGTTAATACTTTAAATCCAACATGAAAGAAGAGGAACGTCAACATTTTTATGATGCTACAGGTACCACAAAATGGGTGACTGTGTTTATATTGTGAAATAAAATATTACAAACGAAAGCATATCGAAGCAAAAAAAAACATGGAAATACACTTTATAATATAACGCTTTATAATATAATCTAACTTGAAAATAAATCGAGACAGTAACCCAGTAGGTACTAAAAATGCAGCAAACACTAAAATCGGACAACGCCAGTGAATTCCAGCTGAACTACCCTGTGTTCGTAGAAATCGAACTGAATAATTTAACACGCAACGAAATTACATTGGAATTCAAAGAATAGAACCGAAATCTCTAGGGGCACAAGCACCTCGATTCGACTGCTTTAGAATGAAACTGAGACACTCATAACATTCGAAATACGAAGTAATTGAATTGTAACAATTCTAAATTGAAAAAGTCTAATCAGGTTATCTTTAAACCTAAATAAGAAAACTGAAACATTATAAAACTAATAGAACTAGTTGGTTTAAATCTACTTTTCATTTCAAGAATCTAATAGCAACCCGAAAATAAATCAATCCTTGATCAGCAAATAATTCAAATCAAGATTAAAGGAATCTAACAAAAGTATCTCAGGGTAACTGTTAACCTGTTGATTGGAATTAACATTGCCTTTTGGATATTGCACTTGACGTCGTCTACGCTTCAAAGAATTTTATTTGCATGGCACAAATTTAAATCTAATTGTTAAACAGATTTTATGAATTCATGACAAAAAAATTTAAAAGTACCATTGTATTATTTTTGACCAATTCGAATGTTTAAGAAATCAAATAAGTGTGTATTTAGCCGTTGTAGGTTACAATTAATGCAGACAATTTTTATTTTGCATAAAAATCTGCAGTTTAATTATCTAATACTGAAATCTAATACTGATTTCGGTTCTGACTAAAGTTACACCGTTCAGTTTTGATGCTCGTGTATAAACTGCGGATTTTTATGCAAAATTAGAAAGTTGTCTGCATCAATTGCAAGAAACAGAAGCTATGCAGCAATTTTCATTTCAGCTTTCTGAACATTTGTAATTTGAGGTTTCCGGCATCGCGGGTAACGAACTTGGCATCAGAGCAAATCTTAAAATGGCGGCTTTAATACAGTACACATCCAAAAAGACAAAAAAATTCTTAAATTCAAGATAAAACTAATTTATTTTGAGTGTTCATTACAAAACATCGAATAACAGGTTGTATTACAGTTTTATGCATATCGCTAGATACATTTTGATTAATTGTTTTATAAGCATTGTTCAATCCATGTACAAGTGGCGCAAGGTTAATGACAATTTAAAGTTTGCGCAGAATTTTAAAAGAATGTTTGAAAATGTTAGCTATCGGACTTATTTTATACAGGGTGTCCCAAAAATGTCCTCTTCCTTGAAAGAGGTGATTCTTGAAATCATTTGAAGTACCTTTTCGCTTTATGAAAATGTTCTCTGCGGCTTTGTTAATGACTTATTAACTAAAAACACGGACCAATCAGAGCGCGGAGACAGCGGACGCATTCGGCGACAGGTGAGTGTGGCGTTGGAATTGTGCTTTGATCGGTCCGTGTTTTTAGTTAATACCTCATTAACAAAGCCGCAGATAACATTTTCGCAAAGGAAAAAATCACTTCGAATTATCTCAGGAATCACCCATTTCAAGGAAGTACAATATTTTTGGAACGCCCTGTATAAAAATGTAGACTATTACTGAAAGGAGTACAGTTTCCTGCGGCATTGAATTTTACGTGTATTTTTAGAAGTAGATGGTCGAATGGTTGTGACGCCTACCGCACACAGCGGTCGCATTGCGTAACAACTTGACCTTCGTTTTGACTGTGTGAATGTTATTTTTCATCTCCTATTAACATATATCTATTGATTTCTTCTAGACCCGTAATACCATAGCATTACTTTCCTGTCGAACGTTCACAGCGAACCACCTCTTGCATGCTGAAACTTTTTATTTTACGTACTTTTTAACGTGAAAATTCGATATGAGTTATAAATCGGTTGTAGTTATATGTTTACAACCAGTTATACAGGATGGTCCACGCAACACATATACCTTGAATATTTTCGTTCTTTGTAATAATAGGGAAAAATGATATTATACAAAAGTTGCATTGAGATTTTAAGATCATCTTGATTTCTTAAATGGAAAGACCTAACTTTTGTATCACGAATTGATAGAGTATCAAATTCTGCGTACAAATATATTGACCTAGATCTATTGACCTATGTCCTAGATATAATAACTAACAAGGTATTACTGAAATATTTTAAATGCCTACTTGCTACTTGAAAGCTAATAGGTGATCATCTTGATGTCCCTCAACTTGAATATGGGGACTACATATGAAATATTATTTCGATAATATCAAGCTTTAAAACGAGTCCAAAATTTTTGTAGTATTGTTTTTTGTATGACCACAGGCTAAATATCGAACATTTTTCCAGAATCGGAAATTTAGTTTTTAAATACTTCTTGTCGTTAGATCCACTGTAGATACTTGGGTTCTGAGTTGAACCTGATATATGTATCTAAAATCTAAAGTCGACCTGTTCGTGTCCGAAGTTCTTTTTGCTTGTCACCTCGCCGTTCTCTAACTCTCCTTGCATTTCCCCTCATTTGGAGAAGCGGAAACTTCTTTCCCTTCCACATGTTCGGAAGTTGGTCAGCCATGTATCACCCCTTCCAGTTTCAAAATGTCCCCAGGATATGGTCTCCAGCGAACAAATGGGAAGCAAAAGGTATTACTTGTATAGTATTGGACTAGAATTTTACTGCGCAGCAAAAACTGAATCGTCGAGGTGATTTGACTCGTGTTTTAGCAACGGTCACGAAATTAAACACGAACCACCACTACTGAAGGCAAGTCGTCAGAAAACTTAACAACCTTTCCTAAAGTTAATTTTTTGGAATCTAGCTTAATAATTATATTTGATATTGTACTAATGAAAAGGACATTTTTTTCAATCAATTGTTGATAGATGAAATCTTTGAAATAATTTTTATGAATCGCTTAGATAGTTTTTAAATTAGTTAATAATAGCGGGGTTTCATTAGCCTAGACCATTAGCATGAATCGGTTCGGAATGAAAGGGTTGTGCAGCTGATTCATCGCTACATCAGTATTTAATGAAAGAAATTTTAATCACGCCCAAGAAGTCCAGCTATTTTTAAAATTTAAGTATGATATAGTCATGTGTATTATGTATAAAATTGTGTTTTTTCGGCTTGAAATTTTTTCTTGTTCTTTTCTCTTCTAGTTCTACGAGTCCTAGGATACGAGGTTGCGAATTTCCCCATTATTTGAACACAAATAAATGATGTTAGCTCTCAAAGAAACAAGCATTCTACGTCTCGAGTGACGGTACAGTTTAATTTCTTCAATTTTAAAACAATCTGACTGTATATTTTGAAACGCATGTAATACGATTAGGTTTCTTCAGTTCTAATTATGTATATTGTATTCGCATTTCTCGTCTCATTGTCAGAGCAATCTATTGCGATGTCTACAGTTCAAAAATAGGCTAATCTGAACACAACTTCGGGATGTTTCATTTCATGTTCATAAATTCGAACTGGCCTAATTTGGAGCTTGAACTCGAATTCCAATTAGTCCAATAATTTCAATGCAGACAGCTCCCATATCGAATTCACGGATGTCAGCTTGGTTCGCTGAACTATTCACGTGCTTACCTAAGTGAATACTTACTCTCAGCTATGTTACCATTCTTATCTAAATTAATAAACGAAATAAAATGTTGCGTTAAACACAAAGTAACTGCATCCGAAAGTTTTATCGTAATGTATAAATAATTAATTGGTATCATTGAACAGTGAAAATGCGTTGTCACATGTAACATACAAGAAACAATATTTCTCTCGTGCTTCTTCCTTTATTAATAGAAAGAAATATTAAAAAAAATAAAGAAATATTATATGTAAATATAAATGTCAAATGATGCTGTGATTTTTCAGTATTGTATTGCCGCTGTTCCGTTTACTTATTTCGAGTTATGAAAACAAGAGAAAAATCACAATTAAATTTTGATTAAGAATTTTGGCTTTGCAAACAATCAATTTATTTTTCTGGAATATTATTAAAATTACTTTATCTTACTTTTGATAATTTCGACTACCATGTAAAGTATGTTGCACGATACAGCAAACAGTTGTTACCAATAGCAACTATAGGTCTATTGACAACAACAGTTCCACTCCTTGATTTCGACAATCAAATTGCAATCCATTCTTCCGCTTGATAATGCGACTCCAATTTGTAACGATTGCATTGATTAATACACAGGATATCGTTTCGTAATGTCGTTTGATTGATTGAGTAAAACTTCACCACGTAGCTTCACGCTTTAATGTATTCATAATGCGCATGCTGGATCCCCTGGCAGTTCTAATCACTGGCATTCTATTCGATTCGTGGATAGTTCATTAGGTCGCTCAGCGGTTATAGTAGTTCTAATGAAAGCCGTATTCAGAACACCGAGTTGAAATAGAGATTGAAACTCCTGCAATCAGGCAACGGTATCCAATTCACAACAATTTGTTTGATGTTTTTGTTCCAAACGGTTTAGTCTTGCACGAGCGGATTTTTATTTAATGCAGCATACAAACGTTCCTTCGATTCAAAACTATAAAGCACGGTATACCTGACAGTACGATGAACAATGTTTACACTGTATCTGTTACAAGTATCTGACTGATAAAAGTCGCAGAACTATCCTCCCTACCACGGAGTATACCTCGTGAGGGGCTATGAAGCTCGAGTGACCTCGATGAAGAGTGTAACATAATACGGGTCGAGTATATCGGTATGAGACCAGGAGACCACTACTAATCCAATAACAAAACTTCTTTTACCAACATATTCGTGACATTTTACTAATGAAAACGATACCAAATATGATATAATTCCGTTAATATTTACTTGTGTAATGAACAATGAATGTTACTTCTCATTACAATTATATTGAGGGAAAATTAGTGTAAATATGATCCGAATGGTATCATTATTGGTATCATTTTAAACTGTAAAATTCGTCAAATATATTGGCGAAAGTCCCATAAAAAAATAATGAAAAATAAAGAAATTTTGTTATTGGATTGATGGTGATCTCCTGGTCCCACGCCGATCTACCCGATCCGTATTATGTTACACTACACGGCGACCGAGGCCACTCAAGCTTCGCTTTCCTTTCCTACGTTTGGCAATGTATCAAAGGATAGTACAACCTTCTAGACAATATTTGTCGCTGCCGGACCCGTGTTTTTGACATGCATCATGTGGGACATGTATATTTACACTCCTGGGCGACCCAGGCAAGACCTCTAGAGCTTCGTTGTTCTTCTTTACGTTCAACGCGAAACAAAGAATAGTATCTTCTGGCAGATATTTGTCGCTGGCAAGACCCGTATTTTGACATGTATCAAGTAACCACTGTATTTTGAAGTAATAGAAATTGTTGAAATGAAATAGTCAAAATGGAAGTAAAAGTCACATCCAGGAATGTCGGGGCGTCACTTTGCTGTTGTAATGTAACAATTTTGGAAAAATCCAGTGGAGTGTGCGTCACAACTCAAAATGACAATTAGCAGTCAAAATGAGGATCGACACGAGCCGAGAGCAGGGAAGACGTGAGTTACACGTCCGCCCAGATTTATTATAGTTCGACAAAGGAATCGGTTTAGGCAGAACGTATCTGGTATATACACTCATACACGAAAGTATTCGAACGCTTACAATTCTAATATTCAACTAATGAAATATGTATATTAAATTGAAGCATTTGATGTAATATGACACATATAGCAAGGGATTGGTCTTAAGACTACATAAGTAAGATTAGACAATAATTCAAAGATTTGTACCGTGTTTACACTACATTTATTGTAAACACGTACCAGAAGCGGCTCACAAAAGTATTCGAACTTTGAAGAACTAAGCATTTCCAACGATAATAGAATGTAACCAAATATTTCTCAGTTCACTAGCAGAGGGTCCCAGCGAAACAGTATTCAAAATTTTTGCCACAGTCTTCATTACTAATAATATAACAAAATGAATCGCAAGAAATCGGAAACAAGCAAGTCTGTCAGAGAATTAATAATAAATTGGCATAAGGAAGGCAAATCATATGGTGACATTGCACAACTTGTGAACAGAAGCAAGTCTACAATTCATTATATTGTGAAGAAATTTAATACGCAAGGTAACATTGCTAATAAGTCCCGTTGTGGGCGTCCGAAAAAATTAACTGGAAAAGAAGAAAGGACAATTATTCGAAAAAACAAACAAGATCCTTTCACTTCTGGATCACAATTGGCATCAGTGGTGGCTACGCAGTTTCAGAAAGAAGTGCATCCAGAATTGTGTCGCCGATCATAAAGAAATA
This sequence comes from Halictus ligatus, assembly GCA_028454255.1. Lineage (NCBI taxonomy): Eukaryota > Metazoa > Arthropoda > Insecta > Hymenoptera > Halictidae > Halictus > Halictus ligatus. The sequence continues at coordinate 2,696,303 of CM052146.1, read as the reverse complement.
ACGGTTTACATGCACGAGTTCCAAGGAGAAAACCATTTATTAGCAAGAAAAATAAAGTTATACGTTTACAATTCACCGAAAAATTTATTTATAAAAATAATTCGTTCTGGGACACTGTGTTATTCTCTGATGAGAGTAAATTTAACGTTTTTGGTAGTGATGGACGTAAAAATGTCTGGAGAAAACAGAATACAGAATTAGAACCACAAAATCTACGGCCGACTATTAAACATAACGGTGGATCTGTATTAGTTTGGGGCTGCATGGCACGCAGTGGAGTGGGAAATCTTGTGTTTATCGATGGAATAATGGACAAAACGAAGTACTTAAAATTTTTGCAGGAAAATTTAAAAGATAGTGTATCAAAATTAAATTTACCATATAATTACTGGTTTCAATCGGACAATGATTCGAAGCACACCTCCAAAATAGTTAAAGAATGGATATTGTATAACGTTCCACACGTTTTACCACATCCACCGCAAAGTCCAGATTTAAACCCCATTGACCATTTATGGGATGAAGTAGAAAGAAGACTGAGAAATACAGTTATTACTTCGAAAGAAGCGTTAAAACGAAATATTACTGAAATATGGCAATCAATTGATTCAAATGTTACTTCTAAGTTAGTCCACTCAATGGAAAACCGACTTAGGGCCGTTATAAAAGCCAAAGGTGGGCCAACTTCCTATTAAAACTTTAAATTATTCAATTTAAATAATTATTAAATGTTCCGTTCGAATACTTTTGTGAGCCGCTTCTGGTACGTGTTTACAATAAATGTAGTGTAAAAACGGTATAAATTGTTGAATTACTGTCTAATCCTACTTATGTAGTCTTAAGACCCATCCCTTGCTATATGTGTCATATTACATCAAATGCTTCAATTTAACATACATATTTCATTAGTTGAATATTAGAATTGTAAGCGTTCGAATACTTTCGTGTATGAGTGTACATATGTACTAAGTTCACTGTTCCAAGTTTTCTATATTAAAGTACCTTCATTTACTAAGGCTGTTTTATAATAAGAAGAATTCTAGTCCTATCATATCCTCAACAGAAACTACTATACATCTACAGTGATGGAAAAAAGTACCAAATCTATATTATACGAATCTTCAATATTTCAATTCTTTATTGTCTGATTACATACCACTTGAAAATAGTTCAAAGACGATCCATATACAACACAATTCACTGTACAATTTATTAAGGATTTAGTCTAGCACTGTAAGTAACAAGGGAACATTAGTTACACAAACCGACTTTGACGAAACTTATATGACACGTGGTTCTTCGAAAAATATTTGACACGTGTCTTTTTTTATCGCCAACCATTCACTTTCAAAGGGTGAAAACAGCCCTCAAAGTTGGGGCACAGAACCACATTTTTTGAGGTATCTTGAAAACCAGAGGTCGAAAAAAATTAAATTTTTTTAAGTATTGTGTTTTTGAATTGAAAATTCAGTCGCGCAAGAAAATTTTAACAAAAGCTATTTGTTTACACAATATATTAAAAATTCGATTCCTTGTTTTCTCCTACTTATTGTTAATTCCTTTTAATATAAACTCGGGTGTATAATCTTTGATCCAAAATAGGGGATACATGTTTTTGGGTTTTTCTTCTTGTTTTTTAATTTTAAATGAAAAAAATAATTCTCGTCCGATCATCGACATTAAACAGCGTTGAGCGTGGTCAGTACTTGGTACATACAAATATGTACTACAGTACATATTTGCACACGACTATGTGATAAAGCATTTAAATACAAACTTAATTATTTTTCCATTTTCTGTTATTGATTATCTTTCTAACAATGGCCGGGAAAGATGGAAAACACTTGGTATTGTATGTATCAGTAGAATTGATTCACTACATTTTAATAAATTTTATATGTATTTTTAAGTAATCAAAATCGTCACTACTGTGCACACTTATATTCTATTTTAACACTGGATTTACGGGACCCGTCAAAATGACGGCTTCTAATATTTTTAATTTGCGAATATTCAAATTGTAAAGATGCATCCATGAGAAATGATTTAACAAATTGATTTCTTTGGGTATATATAATTTTTAAAATGCTAGAATTTTTTTGATAGATACATTCATGTTATTTTTAAAAGGTAATTTAAAATAGTCATTTTTAGTGTTCCGTAAACCTAGTTAAACTTACTATTTTTGAAACAGTACGCATAAACGACGTCTTCAATAATAGAAAAAATATTTGTGACTAACATGTGAGTTCCTAACGTCTTGATTCATATACTTAACCCTAAAAACCGTAAATCAACTGGAGTGTATCAACTTTCGTACCATTCAAAACGAGAGGGTCGAAATTTGTTATTTTACAATTATTGAAATGGTCCAACCTGTTACGTTAATAAAAAATTATAATTTGTCTCGCATACAGAGACTATAGTTTCCTTTTTCTGCATGTTGGAATGTCAGACATATATTCGAGACATACACTTATAAATCTTACTTATTCAAATATAAGAATATGAAATATCATAAAATCTCAATAAAGACATAAGGAAGTCTAAAGATAATCGTGTATATTGCTTTCCAAGAAACAGTAGGTAATTAGACCTAAATTAAACATCAGTCGTGCATCCGTTATTAGCATAGACATGTTTTTATTTTTTATGCGATGTAGAAGTTTTTGAAAACTAAATCAAACAGTTGAATATTGTACCGGAAATGAGTTGAAGGGTGTTACATTCGTATGATTTACTGTGAAATTTGTTTGTTCTGTACTATTCAAAAACAGTTTATTTTTAAAATTATTTGCTTCATATTACAAGATTCGTAATTTCTTAGCGAAGCATGACGTGTTTATGCAATATAGAGAATATATACGAGTGTGTTGCATTACCGCTTATTAGTTATTGTATTAAAATGGATAAGATAAATTATTTTGCTGTGAGAATAGTTTATTGGGTCACAAAATATGACATTTTTCAGATATGTAGGAGACGTAAAACGCTAAAATCAATCCTAAGAAATGAATTATGTTTGCTTATTTGTATCATCTATTTAATAAAGATTAATTTCTTATCACAACAGTAAAGATTTTTCTGTTTCTTTACTGATTGTTTAGGTGATTGACATTAAATTATTAAATAATTTTTACTTAAATATATTAAGTACTTCACGTACATTTCATTGAAACAAACAAATTCCTCTAGTTTTGACGAGCTTTTGGACCTGCATCAGAATGTCTTTCTCTGTTTGTTAGCATCGACAGCATGTCAACAAATCAGTCACCCATAATATCAGAGATTAATGACATCTATTTGAGATTGGCATATGCTTCCGCACATTCTCCTTCGACATAGACTGTGTATGTCTGTATTTAACTGAGGACATGAATCGATGACGTATAATCTGGTCCTTCGCAGTTATCAAGTGAACATGTCAAAAAGAAAGAGTGAAATTACTTATTAACCCTTAGCATTCAAATGGCGACTGTGAGGTGTCACTAAAAATTGCTGCGTGATTATTCAAAATATTTTTTATATTATTAAATTTGTTTGTATTAAATAAATTACTAAAAACTTCAGTATTGTACGAGTAAATTGTACCATTTTCGTATGTATAACATGAAAAAAAATATATAGAAGGGAAATATTCTAGATCGGAAGAAATGTTTCGTTTTGGAGTTCAAGTAGCTTCAAGTACAAACAGTTAATATATCAACAATATGTATCTTAGTTATAGAATTAAATAATTTTTTGGCAGAAAAAATCGATTTGTATTTAAAATAAATTTTATATACATATTCTCATTTGTGTTGTAGTATAAAGGTTTGTGCTTCACAGGAAGTTCACGTAACGGCATAAGAGGGAAAGGGGGGCCCTTCGCTCGCTCCGCCAATCCCCACCGTTAACGTTCCTGTAGTCCCAATCAGTGTCACTAGATGAGGGGACGGAGTATGTACTGAGGGGAAAAGTTATCCTCTCTCCGCCAGTACAGGAGTAGCAAGACAGAGACGTAACGCGTCACGTGATCAGGCCCTGGCGGAGGCGTTGGGAATAGCGCAGTAGAAGGGGAAGTTAGAGCGGGGACTCAAGTCTCGATTTAGCGACACTGTTCCCAATGTTGAGGCTTTCATCTCACACGCTACGTAGTGTGTGTGATGACCAGTCTGCGAACCTTTATGCAAAATAAAATCTACAGTCAATTACAACAAAAGGGAGTTGTATAGAAATTGATTTCTCCTCTTAATAATTTTAATGGATTGTAAACAATGTACTAGTAATATTAAATTCTTCTGATGTTCATCCTATTCTATGTTTCACCTACTCATTCTTGTCATAAATGCGTAAAATCCGCAGTTTAGTGACCACTTTCGCCAATATTTTCTAGAGCCGAAAATGCGTGTGAAACCTGACGTGCCCTTTCCACACTGACTAATCCACCACTTCCACTTTCACGGGACTTCGTATGAGACTCGCAAAGTAGCTAGAGAAACATGTTACAAAAAAGAAACAAAATTTTTGCTAAATGTATTTTCGACTGTGAAAACATATAAACTCAAGATTGATTTGCCAATCTTTTTCAATAACAAATTTTAAAAAGTTTTTGACTATACCAAAATCATTTGATTAATTTCGTCAAGGTATAATAAGAAGAAAAATGCATTCAAACTCAAATAGTAATCATAATATGTAACTTCATTACTAAATGATTTACACGCGCAATTATTCAAATAAGTTAGAAAACAGAAACATCAAAACAATAATATCTATTAGAATTAGAAGGTCATGATTTTATGCTTTCTCCAGATAATAGTACAGGTTGGTTACACATACCCCATAACCTCCTTTCTGCAGCAGTTTCCACTCTATCGTTTCATACTCACATGATCACCACCAATACAAATTTCACACAATGAAATTACAAACAGTAGTCCAATCCAAGTCTTACAAAACGATGGAATGCAGGTACCCTATTTTATTTGTTAAATGCGATAACGAGCACAGAAGCAATGACAAATAGTTTTGTTGACATTACTGAAAGGCATCGATTCACAAATCTTGTCAATATTCCGATCATCTTGTCATAATCATCCGATCCAAAATGTAGTCATGTAATGCTTTTATATGTTTTAATTGTTCTGCTATTTTACTATTGCGTTTCCTACTATTATGATTTATTTTTTTCTGAATTATTTGGACATTATGCCAAAAAAAAACTGACTAAACTAATTAAACATGGACATCACATCTTACTTTTCGCCCCGTTATTGTCATATCCACCTAAATAGTAAAACTGTATTCTTATGTAATATTACATTATTATTTCCTTTCCTTCGCATTATAAATTTAGGAATCAACTTGCTTTAGGTATATAGTCTAACCTATTTTTGTGCGGTGGATAGGGACCGCATAAAAGAAATCGCAAAAAAAATATTCAGAAACTTCATAAATAGCAATAACAAATAATTTTTCACAACATATTAAAGAAAATTTTGTATGCGGTGAAGGGGAATTTCATAAAAAATATCTCACTGAGAAAATATGTCAAAGATTTACGAAATAGCGAGAAAATGCTTTCCAAACAAAATAAATAATTAAATTACACATGGAAACATTTTTAAAAAATTTAATTTTTCATATTAAACATGGACAAAATTTTCAAAATGCAAATACTTCGATACTATTTGTAGTGGTGACGAATTCATCTTCTTGTGATGAGAACATTACAAGGGTGTTATAATACTAATACCGTTGTCATTCATGTAGCATATAAAAGAAACAGGTTTGACTGTATGTGATTTTACTTGAAATATATTCTCCACGATTTTATTACAGCAACTCTACATAAAAATTGATTTGAAAAAGTAGAATAACATACTTTAATATAGGATTTCACGCGAAACATAGTTAAGTTCGAAAATTTGTACACTGTTTCTGTTTGCAATAAATATTCATGACGAGTCGATATTATGTGTATACCATTAATCCTGCTGTATTTCAACAATTTACATTAAACTAATAACATGGCATCATAGTATGTATAAAACAATATCAATTATGCCGCTTATGGATATTATCGATTATAAAAATAATCGTTAAGCTTGTATGGTAAATGGTACTCGAGCACACACAATCAATTAAACATTTAACTTTTTTTTTTGAACGGTCGGCTTATTTTGGAAAAGTTCGATTTTACTTGTTCGGATTATGTTATGACGTTACTGTGAAAAGCCATTCAAAATACACTGTGACTGTGATTTCTAGATGAGGAACGAAAACAATGTTAGAATACCGCTTCGAATTTTAAGTAAACAAAAAGGTTTTCAAAACTTCGCTGCAGGAACCTAATTGGCAAATGAAAGTTCCAGTGGAAATTCAATTATTGACTGTAAAACGACATTTTCGGAATTCATATTATTGAGCTGAATGAGAATAAAGATAGAGTTGTGATTCGCAATCTAACAAGGGAGAAGAGAAAGATAAATAACACACAGAAAGTTACGACTATGTGCCTTCCTGTTACCTTCCAATTGCCTTGTGATTTATCATTAACTTCGGACTCATTTAACGGAATCAAGCGCAATATAATGATACATGAACTTTAATCAATTACCCGAGAATTTAATTACACTATTCATCAATCTCGATCTTTCAGATATTTAATTTGAATGAAAATTGAAATTTCAACTTTAATCCTCTAACGCTAATCAGAAATAGTTACATAAAAGATCCTAGTGTAATAATTTACCCAGGTTTGTGCTACACTTACAATACACCTCATAACACCAACAGAAAGAGATCAATCATTTTACAGTATGTGAAAATAATAAATGGAGGAATTTTCACCCTGAGAAGCATATGAGATTGTAGACTCCGTCGAATACAACGATGCATTATTCTATAACAGTATAAACGTTCAAATATGTTTAAACAACGTTTGAAACAAGCCAATTTTCTCTAATATTTTGTAATTTATTTTGAAAAATAAATGTTTGAAAATCTCAGACTCTTATTTTTCCAAATAAACTGAAAAATATCCGAATAACTTGAGGCAGCAACTTCATTCTCTTCAAACATTATTTAATCGTGTTGAAATGTTTATCATATTTTAAAGAATTATAAAATCGATTTGTATAAAAAACGAAAAAATTCTGCTATTTAAAATTTTGACCTGATTCTAAAATTAACCAGTTAACTGTGGAATTTAATTTTAAAAATCCCTCACGGCGCGGAGTTAAAATCAAGCAATGACGAATATACACGTCGAACGCAGGCCAAATGCGGCTATTATAAAAGCCGAAGCCCTTGTAAAGCTAAATGAGAAAGAATTACTTTTTTATTCGATAAGAATTTAACAATTCATTAACGTTAACTGCACCGCAATAGAGTTTCGGATTGACGAGTATGTGTTGGATGTATCAAAAGTTAAAAGAACCGCTCTTTAATTTTTTAAAAACAAACAAGAAAGTTAGAATTTGTTGAGCAGTGTTGTTACCAAGAAGAGTAATACATAGTGAAAATGACGTTATATTAGTTTAGTAATGTAAGTGCAAAGAAAGTATCAAATAAGTGGAAATTAGCATGAGTTCTTGCAATGTTGCTATTTTGCTTACGGAACTTTATTAATGTAACATGGATCTTAAACAGGACATCAAATTTTATTCGTGGCCAGTTAAATAACAACGTAACATTATGAATAACATAGTACACTTATAGAAAAGCGGCCACAAATCATTATCCCTTTTCATGGTAATGGCAAATCCGGTATTGTTATTGCAACTAAACCATTATAGAAGTGGGAAATTCTCTCACAATATAATATATAATATGGCTTGCCTGGTATATGAGTTGCTAATGCCGTGAAAGTTTGAAAGTAGGTCGAAAAAATTCGTTATCTAGTAAAATGTGTCGTCTTTTAAAAATGAGACCAGACAATTATTTGAAAGGTAATAAATTTATTTTTTAATGAACACAACATTCATAGTGGCGACCATAAAAAACGGTACCTTAGTGGAAAACATGCAATAATTAAAATGAAGTGTTTAAAAAAAAAGCAACCATGTAAACAAACTTTTAAAACCCTGATTCATAGTAAATTAACGAAGTTTCGTCCCATAAATGATCTGAAATCAACAATTCCTAATGAAAATATTTCTTTAATATAGAAATCGTCACAGTTCGGAATACAGTATGTACTCGATAATTGTCAAAAACACGGGTCTGGCCAGGTAGAATATCGGCTAAAAGATACTATTCTTTGATAGACACGAAAGGCCTCGGTCGCCGGGAAATGTAAACATAATACATACGTGTAGGGTGTATCGGTGTGAGACCACTACTAATCCCGTATCAAAACTTCTTCATTTTTCATTATTTTGTATAGGACTTTTACTAACATATTCGAAGCATTTTTCTAGTGAAAATAATACCAACTAGAAGACTTAAAGAATATTGTCCTTCTATTTTCAACCTATTGAACCTATTAAGGAAGGAAATTAATTTATATTTTACTGTAGTTTGTGACAATTGAGATAATTTTTATTTTGCATAAAGACTCGCAGCCTAATAATAATAGAATAATTAAAATAAAAGGAGATAAATAAGAGAACGTGTAGTACAAAGGTTATAAGTACACTGTAGATCTTTATGCAAAATAAAAATTTTCTAAGTCAATTGTTAGAAGCAGAAATTCGCTAGAAATGTATTTTTGAGAAAAACTTCAAATGTCTTTATAAATTTGTATTTTTCCAATTCGTTGCCGCCATAATGCATAAAATCCTTAGTCTAGTGATAAGTTATGATATGTAACAATGAGAAATCACGACTTTGGAAGACAAACGAATTCGTAGATATAACAATTGAATAGACACTAGTAGTGAAAATTAGTCGCAGGTATTGATTTTATGTGTTATATACTGGGTGTTCGGTAACTGATAGTACAAGCAAAAAGGAGGCGATTCTACATAAAAAAATAAGTCGATAATATAGAATAAAATTTTTCCATGTGAGGCTTTGTTTTCGAGAAAATAGACTTTGAATTTTCGCCGGGTATGCGTGTACTTGATTATGTCTCGTTATAACGGATCTTACTGTAGATTATTGTCTCGATGGATCATTATCATAGTTTAAGTTTGTTTTTATCGTACCGGAAAAGTAGTAACATACAATGAAATATGATGTTGAAGTAATCATAAATTTTATTATTACAGGAATTGCTAAAAATGTTGCTCATTGTGCAGAATACATAATTCTGCTTTTCTAATTAAATTTCTATGAACGCTTCCTAACTTATTCTGTTGTTTTAATGTATGAAGGGCAACAATAATCTTTTCTTTTAATTGCTCGCTACTTGTGATTTCTTCAGAATACACAATTGATGTAATCTGACTCCATAAATAAAAGTCAAGCTGAGTTAGGTCAGGGGAGCGTGGTGGTCAAGCTATTTTTCCATCACGATCCATCCAGCCTTGGTAATGTTGATTTAAAAAATCTCTGACTTGACAACTGAAATGTGGCGGTGCACCGTCTTGCTGAAAAATTAAATGTCCTCTAATTCTCAGCGGTACATCTAATAATTCCGGTAGTTTGTTTAGTAACAAATCGAAATATGCTGTTGATGTTACATTTCCTTCGAAAAAAGGCCCAATAATTAGATGTCCGATTATGCCAGCCTTGAAAGTGTTTATCAACATAAACTTCAATCGCGACAATAATCTACAGTGAGATCCGTTATAACAAGACATGATTTTCTCGAAAACAAATTCTCATATGGAAAAATTTTATTCTATATTTTAGATTTATTTTTTTATGTAGAGTCGCCTCCGTTTTGCTTGTACTGCCAGTTACCGAACACCCTGTATATTGAAATCATCGACACAGGTTTCCACGACGAGAATTTCACGAGAATTCAGGACCACGAAAAACAAATGACTTTTGTATAAACACTTTTATGGTAGCGACAATCCTCTGAGATATTCCATCACTCGTCTATTTGATCACGTAAATAGGTAGTATGCCTGCTGAAAACTATAATCACCGACAAAATAATTCGGGGAATTGACAACTGGGGAAACGGCTCCAAGTATCAATAAATCTGCATTTCACAGTCCGCGCGAAACCAACATTTAGTTAATTTCCGTCCAACGCACGTGGGTTGTATGTGCTCAAAGTTATTAGAATTAATACTTTTACTTATGACGTGTGTTAGAATATTTGTAATACTGCAAAAATCATATGCAGAAAAAGTGCAAAGTTCTAACAACATGTACTATAGAACACAGCAAACAAAAATACCAGTATGTATCATCAGTGTCCAGTATTCGAAATATTTCATCTGTTTCTGACCCTGTGGGTGTCTGAAGGTTATTGAATGTTAAATCAATAACCTTCACAATATAAATATATTTTGAAAAATATGTAGCATAGCATTTAAAAAATTGAAGGCTATGCACTATTAAATTACTTATGAAAAATAGTAGAACGTTTTGATGTTCCATTTTTACGAGAAAAACGCTGGACAGTTAATCCATGAACACCCTGTATACATATTATAAATTGTGAACATACATAGAAGCAATACAGCAAATGTTTGTTTGTTACAAATGTAGGAATCTCGGGAAATGGGGAGATTAATCTCTTCGAAATACTTTGCTAAATACCAATATCTTTAAAAGAACAAACGATGCTAAATACACAACGCTGATGCAATTAGCAGTCTCTCTCGCAAGGCAGTCGCAACTCTACTCTACTCTCTTCGCGAACATCCACGCTTTATACTCTTTCACCCCGTTGCATTCATCTCGCTTGCACTTTGTTTCTTGCATGCATCGCTTTCCTTCTTAAAAACACATAAACTCTCCGATCGCCTAGTCCTAAACACTTTTCATTCACGCCTTCTCAGTCACTCGAGTTTTCCAAACATACTCGCGCCGGACCATCGCAACATGATCCAGTCGTCCGCGCGCACAAGGAACCCATTCATCCCACATAAATAAGAAACAAAATTCTTTTGTCTGCTGCACATTTTTCAAGAAAATATAATTTGAAAAATATTAGTATTTACAAGAAAAAAGAAAATGTTGTGATTAGACTCATTCTTTCATAACTCATTCGGAAGTTACTCAATAATTGCTTCACAGGTGTACAATGTACAACTTCAGAGTTCTATATTATTTATATACATATACGGTGACCATATTTTCTTGGAGCACATAAAAGACAAATCAAGACATGTTTCATGTTTAAAAATTATTTAATTTTTACACTTTTCAAAGGGATGATCTTGTTTTAATAAATGAAGTTTATGTTTTGAAAATTTATTGTTGTAAAATTTTTTAAAAAATTTTAAATTCTTTAATTATATTTGCTATGAATACATGGTTTCAATGTTTCGATTTTTAATTGAGTTTTTTCACCGGTTCACATATTGCACGCTAATAAAAATACTTGACACAATAGTTATTTTAGAAAAAAATATATGAACGTATAGGACAGAGTAATGAAATAAAAGACTGTCCTCTAAATAAAAACCATATGGTTACCGTATTGTATATCAAATATTGTTTGCATTAAAGAATTCACAAAAAACATATACAATATGAAGCTCAATGCAAAAAAAAGTGGAAATTTGAACATTGATACTTGGTACTGCTATCTTTTCAGTGAATATGTGCAAGAAAGCATTTCAGTATTTAATTATAAATATCTATTGTTAAATATTTTCTTTCCATTTCCAACAAGAAAGTTTTATCATTTCTTTGGATATCAAATTATGCACGAACTTCGCATCATGAGTTATAACCGTAACATATATAGAAAATCCATTGTCTGTTCGATCTACGTACTCTAAAATATATGTACCTAGATCTCAGGATATTCATTTATTTTCCTTATCCCACACCAGTACCATGGTATTCAATTTCTATCCATGAAATGTGTGTGTGTGTGACGATGCCTTTAGCTATTTCCCCATCTGAATGCTAATGTACCTCATAGTGGATTGAAACGATGTTGGTTGTAGGAAACTATTACATTTGGTGCTATTTTGTATTTTTTGTATTATATATGCACGGTAGAAATACCTCTCATAAAAGTGATATAAAGCAGTTAAATTTTTCAGTATGACAATATTATATCTTCAAAAATGGCAATTACTTTGAGGATGTTTCTTTGGTCTGTAAATTTTTTATATTAAATTAATAATAATAATAAATAGTTATATGCTATTTATGTTATATTATCGTATTAAATATATTACCTACATTATCATTTGCAAACTGCTGCTCAATAGAAATAATAGTAATGCTACTTTTTATTTAAATTGGAATGAAGCAAACCAATACAAGAACTCAGGGTAAATACGTTTACAAACATTTTTAATTGTCTCGTTTTAGAATAAAATTTCTGCTTCTCAAAAAGTCTTCGGAGTGTCAAAGTTCAAAAATCCAATAACTAGAAAGTGCGCATCAGTAAAGAATTTCCATTATTTTATATTCGTCTCTTTTAAACATATACAGGGTGTTTGATTATAGGTCGTAGAAAATTTAAGGGGTGGTTCTCCAAAACAATATAAGACGAAAATGAAGAATAAAAAGAGGGGGTCCGCGCTCGCACCCAATGGCCAGGATAGAACTGAAAATGCGTGTGCAATATCCCAATCGAACGGTTTATATGCCGAATTTTTGACAGGTGACTTTTTGCAAGGTACACGGAGTATCTGTCACCGACGTACGTAACGTACATCTCTGTTGGTGAGGTCTCCACATGTTAGACGAATTTTTAATTGTTAATAACTAAACAATGAAGTCGAAATCACAATTTTTTTACTCTTCATTTTCGTCTTATATTGTTATGGAGGACCACCCCTTAAATTTTCTACCACTTATAGTCAAACACCTTGTATATTTTTCAAAATCGGCTAACGTTGTAATGAGCTACAAACATTCAAACGACTTTCGGTCTTCAAGTGTAGTAAATCTAAGGCCCTCCCTTCGCGGAGCGTCGTGTCAGAGACGCGTACGCTACAAAATGTCGCTTGCTGTACGCTTCGGTGCTGCAACCAATGTAAAATAATAGACGTCTGTCCACGAAGCGTCATCGTCGCGTCATCGTTGCGTAATCGTCACGTAATTGTCGCTCCATGCAGTCGTCATTACGCCTAGCGTACGATGCCGCGATCATACATATACATATCCCTTTCACTCACACCTGCATTAATTTCTACACATACATACATTTTGTGTTTCAATTTTTTCGCCACGCATCGTAGACGGCCGGCCTAAGGATTCTTACATTCGTCAATGTCTGACGTTTTTTTTTCTGCCATCAACTTATTTCGGAGAAATTTTTTAACTGAAAATTTGTCTTCAGTTTCCTAGACCGGGACCTCCTCTTAAGAGCCCGATCTTCGTAGATTTGCGATAAGGTAGAGTGATCACGTTACCGACAAAAATAGGCGAAAAATGGTTTTACATGCCTCAACTTTTCGTCCTTATATAGGAATCTATTTCGCTGGGAATGGGTTCATTCGAAAGAGGAAGGTTCAATCTAGCGCGCGCTGGTCATGAGCTGACGAGACTATACAGATATTTGGTAATATAAGCGATAGAAGTAAGCCAAAAATTAACGATGTACATGCCGTGGAATCCAAGCATTTTTATGCCATTGGATGAGTTTTCTGGATGAAATCGAGAGTAGCGCGAACTAGAAAAATTGAGCTATATTTTCTCCTGATTCTCAGCAAAATAAATCCAAAAAATTGACTATCTCGGGCCCTTAAGGAGAGATTCAATGTTTCCCAAACAAAATCTTATTTTCATTTGATAAAATTTCCACACTTTCTATTGAGGGTGTCGCGAACATAACGAATGGTTCATAAATTCTCCCGAAAGTACAGGGTAAGAGAAAATAATTGACTGTCCAAAGGCGACAGGTGATATTATGTCGGCGCAGAGGTCTTTCCTCTTCGTTAGCATTTGAATCCGAAATCCTCTCGGAGCTGTCTGCGGGCCAGGGCAGCGCCATTAGTTGAAATCACGAACAGTTTGTTTGACTCGATCTATTTTTCTTGAGCAGAGAAGCTGACGGCCCTCGGAACCCTCCTTTTCTTTAGTTCTCATTCTTCTTTTCGTGACACGTATTCACAACTTCCGTCTACTTATTATGACTGACACGTTTCTGTAAGAAGACGAGCTTTTGTAAAGGGATACGATTTCTCGTGAAAGCTTCTCCTTTTGTCGGTCGGTCGAGAGAGCGAAACGCTCTCATCTATTTCGACTGATTGTTGTCATAGTAACGAGCTGGGAACCTTATCACAAATAACATAATGCCTCATTGTCTGGGAAACAGTACACGTGGACTAATTCTTGATTAAGTTCCCGAAAATTTGTTAGTGTATACATATACTCCTGCAAACTAACAAGATTTTGTAAATTATTTCGAAAATCAACGATAATAACAATTTCTTAGGATCACGAGACAAACTAATTATATATTCTTATTTTAGTTTCCTCTTATACATACAAACGTTTCTTTAATTACATATAATAAATTTTTTCTCACATATAAACCTCATAAAAATAAAAGCATTAATAATCATATTATTTATATTATACTTTATAACAATTTATATTATACTTATTATTTACATTCATAGTTTCTAAAAAATGAATTTAAGCCTCTAAAATTATTTTTTTTATGGGATTTTCTGATTAAAATGATACCAAAAACTATATAAGTCGATTCATATTTACACTAATTTCCCGTTACTATAATTATAATGGGAAGTGACTTCATCATTCATCACACAAATAAATATCATCGGAATTATATCACATTTGGTGTCATTTTCATATGTTGATGGAAGTCCCATAAAAAAATAATGAATAATATAGAGCCTTTGTTATTGGATTAGTATTGCTCTCCTGGTCTCACACCAATATGCCCGGCCCGTATTATGTTTACATTGCTCGGCAACCGAAGCCACTCGAGTTTCGGGGCCCCTCACGGGGTATACCCTGCGGCAGTGGGGATAGCTCTGGGACTTGTATCAGCTAGATATTCAGGATATATATCGAGTAAAGACTGAATTTAGTGAGGTTAGTCCTACCTCCGATAATCTAAAAAATTTGCACATATGTTCATTGTGTTATTGATATGCTAAATTGGCAATTGCTTTTATATAATGTGAGCTTCACGCAATTTCATTTTTGAAATTGTGAACTGTATTTCACAAAGACACTAAATGTTCCAGAACAAAATTGCACACGAAAATTTCTTCACGGTAGACGCACCTTATTCGTTTAAGAAACTGATTAAAACTGATTCAGTTCTTCGTTTTGTTCTTTAGTTCGACTCGTGGGTTCTTATACTCGCGACACAAGTTACTTGCTAGTGGATGCGCATCTATACAATGTATAAACGTTTCACATAAACAAGTACAATGTATACTTGTGTAAACGAGATGACTAAAAAACAGTCGTCGAACTGAACGCTCGAATAAGAATGACAGGAGTTATTCACTTTATCATGGAATTATATTGTAATTTCAAATAGTTTTTCGCTAAAATCTTTTAAAACAATATTTTTTATATTGTAATGAATAATAGTAAAATTGTCGCTACATATCTCATATATCGGTACAGGACGCTTGGGGTTTTAAATGATCTACCAGTATAGATAACAGTCGTGCCAATTGATCTTGAATAGAGAAGTAAAAGTGTTTCAAAATACTAGTTGGTGATTTTATATTGATCAAAATTTTCTGAGTTATGAGCTTTTAGAGATGCAGTGATAGCAACACTAGTATTGTCCAGTATGTACCAAATCGAGATTGCATTGTCGGATTTTACATTCCATTGCGCACACGCGCATTTGTGTGTTCAATACTCGACTCTACACTCGGTATTGTATATCTTCCATTAAAAAAATCATGTTAACCATGATGAAACCTTAATCACTTAATATCACTTCATATACAGTTTTACTCCGATATAAGGCGGCGGTGCAGCTTTTTGTTCCGAAATAAGGAAATCGCTATCTGGAAGAGGAAATTGTTCGCCCGACACCGCTTAGTGCTAGAATGAGAAGGTCTTACATTCTGTCGTTTTCCAACGAAAGATAAGCACGATCGAACACTCTAGCATTATTACAAACGCGTCCTCATAGACTTTTAGCTCGCGAAAAGATCTTTTGATGTACCGCTCAGCGAGCGAAGGCTGTTTGCTGTTGTAAGTTCGCAGCTTGCAAACTGTTCGCTGTTCCCTAAAATGTCTACACTGCAGTCGGACACCAGTATGGACCCGGCACTGTATCACCGCCACATCGTATTTCATGTCTGCCTGACGACTTGCCGAACACCCTGTAGATACAGCCTCGAAATGAATAACAACATGTTAGACTTCTCTAATATTGAACTGGTTTTAAATGTGTTACTGCTTGACGAAGATGAAGAAAATACGAAAAGAAAAAGAAGATACTGGATACATAGAAGTTTGCGATTGAGAAAAACTGAGGACGAATTTCACACACTGTATAAAGAATTATTGGACTATGAACAAAAATTTCGTCAGTATATCCGGATGTTGTCAGTGCAGTATCAAATTTTAATAGGAAAATCAAAAAACGAGATTACGAAGCAGAACACTAAGTCGACAAGTCTCTTGTTGGTCGATCAGACGCACATAGCAAATATGTCCCTGTACACGACAAAAATGGAGACCGAAAAATTAATTGAATTTGAATTGGTTCGTCTATTTCGCATATTATACCGTTGGATTATGGGTATATAAGAAAATGACTCTGTTGTGAAAATATGAAGTAAAATTTGTTCAGATTTGAACCTCGCGCCGGTTTCGCGTATCTGCCGGAGCAAGTGCGATACCGCGATTTGATTGGCTAGATTGCGTACGCGTCATTGTAATTCGCGGAATACCACACGAGAGCACATACGCCTGCCAATAATTAGGCCGGTGGACTCCCACCTGTTACCAAGCGAGACGGACGTCGCAACAGTGTTCCAAAACGCAAAATTTAGTGATATTTTGGGGTAACGTCTAAACTATTAAAGATATCGAAGTGATATTTGGGGTGTAGAATATTAACAAGTAATATTTTTTTAATGGTGTATAATGTACCATAATTTTTGTTTATTTAATAGCTTTTTTTACTATTTTCTAAATATATTTACTTTAACAACTTTTAGAAACCCATTCAGCTTAGTAAATATATTATTCTTCTAAAGGCTATAGCCGGGTATGGGGGTCAAATCGGCCCCCGTCGGGATTTTATTCTAATTTGCACCCATCGATAGCCTACCAAAAAACATACCTTTCAGCCAAGTTTTAGCCCTATAGCTCATCTGTAAGGGTAGTTATAGCGGAAAAACGAAAATTCAGTTTTTAGCCCATTTTCCCCATTTAATGACAATTTAAAATTCTGAAAAAAATCTGACACATGTCGGACACCAAACCACATACTTTGAGTCGTTTTCAGATTTTTCCGTTGCAAACTCTGGCTGTAAAAATCGAAAAACACGAAAAAAATCGAAAAAATGCAGATTTCATATGGAAGTTTAAGAACGACTAGAAAAAAATTAATTTAAAAATAAGATATTGTCCTAAGTATTATGCTCAATTTTTTTCAAATCCCTGCGATTGGTGCGTCGTAGTAGGAAAAAATAAAAGCCACTTTTTTCGGCGTTTTTTCCGTGAAAAACTAAGTTATAATTATCGTAAAAATATATTATGTAATATTAAACATCCCTAAGTTCGGAGAAACATTGTGCAGACTTTAAAAATTGCGTAGTACAAAAAACAACAATTATACTATTCAGGATATATCCCAATATTTCGAAGGTACTTTCAACGGCGCCGGTTGGTGCAGTAGCTATGGTTTCCCGCTCCGGGCCAATTTTTTTTTTCTCTTCAATCAGATGTTTTTTCTATTTCTAGCCGTATGATTGTTGTTACGCTTTTGTAAAAACATTTTTTAACTATATTTAAACTATTTTTTAATAATTTTGATGACATAATTTGATGATATAATGACATTGATGATGACATTTTGATGATATAATGACGGCTATAGCCTTTTTGAAAAATCACTCTTTAAATAAAATTTATTTCAGTGTCTAAAGTTTTTTAGTCGTCAAAGAATCTCGACGAAGAATCCGACAATCTATGCACATAGTCGCACGGACGCGGGCGACTTTAAACAATAATAACACGTGATATTGGACGAGATTGGAAATAATTCTTGCACGATTATATAGAAGGAAGTGCTCTGAACATATTCGATTTTGTAAAATTCCATGATCTCTTCTGTCTTAGAAGATATACTGAACTAATGGATAAAGTATACATTGTATTGGTACATTGTATTTGGCTTATGCGAACAAACATGTTATCCTGTTTAATGTATTATGAATAGTAATTTTTTCGACGATGCTAATTTACAACTTAAAGATAAACCTTTCATTTAAAAAAAATGGGAAAGAAAATATTAAAATAGAAAAATAAAGAACAGAATTTATTCTTAATATCTTCTCTAAAGGCACGTATTTACTCGTAGAAATAATCGTCGAGAATGAGAAACACTTAGGGCGAAAACAGAAGAGGAACAGTCTTATGAACAACTGAGGGATCGAGGGTCCCATGCTGGGGACAACATACAATGTATATTGGCTGTAGATACAATGTATGTATAGGAAAGTCAAGAGTCAATTCAATCGATCCTTCCTTCTAAAGAAATAATAGATTAATTTTGTTCTTTATTTATGAAATAATTCCAACATGCCCCCTCAAAATAAATCTATTATTTAGTTAAGACATGCCTTCCCTGTGTTTCGTCTGGAGCTAATTACATATGGTCCAACATTTGTTGCTTAGGATTAGGAAAACCCAGAAAAACCTAATCAGACCAGTACATACACACACATGTATATATACGCATATAAGAAAAATAATTGTAATTACTTGCAAACAAAAAAATTATCAATATTAATATAGTTAATTTATTATTGCAAATCCAGTACATTTCTCAGTTCTAGGAACCCGGTTGCTGGCTGCGGTTGGTCAAAATATTGGCCAGCTAACTACCTGTGGGTATATGTAAAAATTTAATTATGCCTTTTTCAACCTGCTCTCTAGAAAAGTGGTACTTTATATCTATGTGTTTTGATCTTTTATAATTCGTTGGGTTGTTAGCAATACTAATGCAGCCACTGTTATCTTCATAGATTACAATTGACTGCAGAACGTCTACATTTAAATCTTTTGCTAAAAATCTCAACCAAAGAGCTTCTCCAACAGCTTCAAAAAGAGCCATGTATTCAGCTTCTGTAGATGAAGCTGCTACAGATGCTTGCCGTTTTGTGTTCCAGCATATTGTGCATCTTTCAAATAATTTAAACAGATATCCTGTTGTACTTCTTCTATCATTTAAATCGTTGCCTCCCCAATCTGAATCAACGTAGCCGCACAGAAGATTGATATAATTTACTCTTTCGTAATTTAATTTGATATCTTGCGAACCCTTCAGATGTCTAAGTACTCTTTTCAAGGACTGCCAAAGTTCTTTGTTATTGTTGTTCAGATATCTGCTTCAAATATTAAATCAGGCCTCGTACATAGCATCACATACATCAAACATCCGACAAGATTTCGGCAAGGAGCATCATACTCCTCAGCTTATCTTATTTCCATTTCTCTCAATCATAATACCTCAGAAAAGTTTTATTTCGTTTAAATCTGTCATGCCAAATTTTATCTTTAGGTAATTCTTAAAGCTATTCATTGTGTCGATTTTTGCAGCTGCAATCACTAGGTCACCTGCATACAACACAAAATATATATTTTCCGATATATCTCCTGTATATAAAATATAAATACATCTATCAACAGTTGAATTTTTAAAGCATTTTTCTTTAAGAGCTTGTTCAAAGATTTCAAACCAGCATCTGGCTGCTTGCTTTAATCCGTACAACGCTTTATTTAATTTACACACTTGATTATTATCATAATTGACTCCCTAAGGAATTTTCACATATATATCTATTCCTTTAACGTTCCATTTAGAAAGGCAGTTTTGACGTCCATGTGATGGATCAACAGGTTACACTGGTTTGAAAAAGCTAATATAAATCTAAAACTAGAAATTCTTTCAACCGGTGTAGAGGTTTGATTGTAATTTTCTAAATATTATTAACTAAACCCTCGAGCAACAAGCCGAGGTTTATATCTCAATGGGTTTCCAAATTCATCGTTCTTAATTGTGAACACCCATTTAGAATGAACAATATTTTTATGCTCAGGCCTTGAAACCAAGGTCCACGTATTATTTGTCAAACGTGAATTGATCTCTTCTTTAACAGTTTGTTCTCACGGAATTTTATCATTCATATTTTCAATGTCTTTATATGATCTGGGGATTTCACAAGCAATCGATTGAGCACATCAAAGATAATCGTCCAATATATTGTTTTCAATGTATGAGACACTTGGTCGACATTTAATTCCATCGCTTCTTCTTAACTCAGAAGGTACTAGCTCCAGCAATTAAAGTTGGAACCTTCTCTGTTATCGTCCTTACCATGCGTTCCGATACACCATTTAACTGTGGGGTTCGTGGAACTGTTAAGTGGTATGTAATGCATTTTTCAACTCAATAATCTTTCATTTCGTTTCACAAGTATTCCCTGCCATTATCGCTATACAAGTTGACTAATTTAGAATTAAAATGAACCTCGCTTTTTGCAATATAATCTTTAAACCTTGAAAATACGTCTAATTTATGTGGTATCAAAAATGTTACACAATAGTGGGTATATTCGTCAACGAACAGTAGAAAATAATTTTTTTCGTTAATTGTAGTAGGAGTGATAGGACCACAAACATCTGAATGTACGAATAACGGTCTTTTTACATATTTCTTATCTTTCGAGTTTCGAAATGTTAATCGAGCGTGTTTGCCGTTTATATAGCTTCACAAACATTGTCGTTAACCACAACATTCACTACTCGATTTATATCTGCAAACATTTTTTTCTAATTCTAAGAATTTTGACTTTCCGATGTGGACTAAACACTGATGCCATAATTCATAATTATCTTTCATCGTTCTAGAGACATGGACAGTAGGATAAGCATTTATTATAAATTCTATGCCAGTTAAATTGTTTAGGAGCTTACCTGACATTATGACGTTTTCATTTCTACTTATCTTAACGCTTTTCTTGTCGAAAACGACTGCCGTGCCTGCCTGCTGGATCCTTCGAACGGACAATAAATTATACGGCACATCTGGGCAGTAGTATACATTGTCTACGGTTCCCTGGATGCCCAAGTTAGTATTAACATTCAGCGGTCCTTGTTTTGTTGCTGCAATGCACGAAATTCGTACTGGCGTTTGCAACACCTTGAAATTTTAGGTCAGGGCTTCCTTCTTGGTCAGGTGATCCGACGCCCCCGAATCCAAGAGGAAGGTGGTTTTGTTTGTCCCGCACATTTCTGATTGATAACCTCCCACCACAAATGCGAAACTTGACGTGGGTGTTGATGAACTTGTCGAAGGTTGAGTCATATGAACGGTTTGCACAGTTTTATTCGTTTTACCGCTCTGTAGCTGGATGCTTATTTTATAATAAATACATTCCGGTTTAATATGGCCTTTTCTACCACAATGGTGGCATTTTACATCTTGTTTTCTGTTTGTCTTATTATATCGTTTAAATTTCTGTTGTGGTTTTGAGAAATTGTATTCTCGTTTCCTTCCCTTATATTCGGCGTGAAGCACCTTTAGGCTGGTATCACGGTTCTCACTCGTCAATTTCTTTACAAATGCTAGTGTTAAATTATCTACAGGTAACGTTCTCCAGTTATTACTTCATCGTAAGACGCGGGGAATGTTAATAGCAAATGTGACACTTTGTCAGTTTCTTCTAAATATGCACTTACGGACAATAGTTCTGAAATCATTTCATCGAAGACCGTAAAATGTTTGATTAGCAACGCGTCACTTTGAAGTTTTAGAGTTAATAAATTCTTTCGCACTGCTAACTGCGTAGCAATACTCTTTCGCTCATAAATAACGTCCAAACTACACAACACTTCCTTTGCACTTTCTATTTGTCTTTACTAAACTATGTAATGAGTCCGACAAATATTCTACGATACATTTTTGGCGAAATTCTCAGCCCGAATCCATTCCGTAGTTAGCTTTTGCGGAGTGTTGTCATCGATCACTTTGATTGCGTCTAACTCGGTTAATAAGGCGCGAATACTGAATTTCCTGGTGCTATATTTTTCGCTGAAATAATAGATTAATTTTGTTCCTTATTTATGAAATAAATTCCAACATATACGACCTAAGCCATCCGAAGTATAGCGATTCGAAAACTAAAGATAAAGTTTAATGTGAAATAGCAGAAAAACTATAACAATTCTAATATTATTATTTATATCAATTAAAATAGACAATAGTATATATAAATTATATAGTGTTTTGCCGGTCAACTGCTCCATACAAAATTTTTTTATAACTACAGTATAGTGATCCACTATTCGCAGGAACTTTAATAACGACGTGCTTTCCATCTACTGCACCTAGCAGTAAAGCAATTAGGAGAATTCCAATTGTACAAACAAAAGAAGTAGAAGAAGAACAAAAGGTTGCATACAATATGATGGATTTTATACTAAAAAGTAGAGAAATCAATGAATGCGATGATATATATTTTTGTTTATGTATGAGCAGTACAATAAAAAAAAAATGTCGTCCTTACAACATTGCATTGGTTCAAAAGGAGATTGTTTCTGTTCTGTCCACATAGAATTGAAGGAAATTATATTAAGGAATTATATAAGGAATTATCATTTCTGGTTACGTTGTACTAATTTATAAGTTTTGTATATTTATAAATAAAATTATGTTTACACACTTTCAACAGACTGCTAATTTTTCTGCAGGTATTATCGCTTCCCTCAACTTAATGCGATGATATGAACTTATATGGGAAGTCAAAATCACAAATTCATAAAATTATTAAACTTTGCACACAAGTAGAGTAAGTTATGCCTGATACAACCTTCTTTGTTTTCGTG
>CM052146.1:2644886-2664548 GCA_028454255.1 Halictus ligatus | reverse complement strand
TCGTTTATGATTTATTATGTGGAAAACAATAAAAAATAAAGTAATTAATTTTACATATTTGTAAACTAGAATATGTGCTTCAACAAATTACGGACCAGAAAATTCGATAACCACATTTCAAGTAAGTACGTAAAGCTTTAATTTCGCAAAAGCCATAGTGTCCGAATATTAAAACGAGTAACTGTACCTTTAAAAAACCCGACGAAATCGGAGGAAATTTAACTACTCATGAGAGTACAGATAGTTCTGAAAATACAACGGTCGATGTTGAAACTAATATCAGTAACGATCAAGTACATCAGCCTTTGCAATCTTCAATCGAGAATGGCAAGGTAAGAGAGCTCCGTGATTGACGAACGATCAAACAAGCGGCATTTTACGGTTGTCCGATTACTTTTCGTGCAGAAAAGGTACCTTGCGATTATAATGAAGCAATTAACTGTAATGAGAAAGATTTTTGGATGAATTTTATGAATGAAGAGATGGTTGCCTTACGTGAAAATCAAACTTGGACTTTAGTTGAAAAGCCGGTAAATCGCAAAATTATTAATAGTCGCTGGGTTTGCACGAAGAAAACAAATCCTGATAGTACAGAACGATTTAAAGCACGATTAGTAATAAAAGGATGTTCGCAAATACAAGGACTCGATTATAAAGAAACATTCAGCCCGATAGTTCGTTATGATACCGTAATATTTCAGTTAAGTATCGCTACGCGTAATGGATTGAGTTTGGGTAAGTTTGACATAAAGATCGCGTTCTTGTATGGAAATTTAAACGAAGCCATATATATGAAACAACCTGAAGGGTTTCTTGATGGAACAGCGAGTGTATGCAAGTTATTGAAAAGTTTGTATGGGCTAAAACAAGCTCCGAGATGCTAGACCGAACATTTTAGCGATTTTATTATAAAATTCGGATTTAATAAAAGCTCAGCCGATTCGTGTCTTTATATTTATGATAAAACCGATGAAAAAATGTTTCTAGCGATTTATGTTGATGATGGGCTTCTGGCAGCGTCACACGAGCACCTAATCGATAAACTGTTTTTTGAATTAGGTAAGGATTTTAAAATAATATGCTCGAAAAATGTAACGAATTTTCTTGGAATAGAAATTTGGAGACTGAGAAACGGATGAATTTTCATCAGCCAAAGCAGATATTGAACATATTGTTAAAAAATTTAATTTAACAGATGCGAAGAATGTATCAACTCCAGTAGAGGTTGGTTGGGATGCGAGTGATTTTATTAAAGACAACTGCCGTGATGTACCGTATCGCGAAGTCGTGGGTAATTTAATGTTTTTACAAACAGTAACTAGACCGGATATAAGTTTTGCAGTAAATATAGCATCGAGAGTTGTAGATAAACCAACTACTGCGCATTGGCTACTCGTGAAACGGATAATAAGATTTTTGAAAGGCACCGCAGATATAGGCTTACTTTATAGTAAAGATGGGGATTTCGAAGCTTACAGTGATGCTGATTTTGGAGGGGATAAGGAGACTCGAAAATCAACATCTGGTTTGATGTGTAAATTTGGGAATGCATCAATTGTGTGGCAAAGTAAGCGATAACAATGCGCATCGTTATCAACGACTGAGGCCGAATATGTAAGCGCAGCGTCAGCGGCAAAAGAAATCGTATGGTTGAAAAAAATTGTTCAACGAGTGTATTGTTAATTGTAGGTTGTATGTAGATAGCGATACCGAGATCTATTTATTGAAGTAAAAATTAGGCCTTACAAGTAAGAAAGAGAATTCTTTTATTAAATAAGGATGTAGAGTTTTAGGGGGAGTGTTAAAGTAAAACGTTAGGCCTTTTACCGTACATCCTGCATAATTATTTCCGCATAACCCCCCAACATAAAAGACCTAAAAATAGACCACAACAGAAATCTGAAAAACAAATAGACGCAGGATTCGATAAACTGGAAGACTCACTCAATAGAGCAATAGTAAAGACAATTCCTTCACACAACATTCTTAACTCTTCGGAAATCTACATTAACAAAAAGATAAGAAAACTTCAAATCAGCAAAAAATACATAATCTCACAAATACATAAAATAAAAACCTCTCACAATCCTCTCTCCGCCAATTCCTTACTAGAGTTATGGAAACTCGTAGACGACACAAAAACAGAAATAGACAAAGAATTTCAAACATTCTTGTCCATCTATTGGGAAACAAAAATAATACAAATGTCATCAAAAGATCCCCTCAACCCGTTCACAGAAAAAAAATAATAAAATAAATAAAAGAAATAAGTATAAATAAAAGAATAAATAATTAAGAATAAATAAAATATTTAGGAAAAAACCCTATCAGCAATTGAAACTCTTACAATTAGGAATAACATAAAAAAATCTTCAACAAAACCGAAATAGATTTAACAAAATATAAAATAACAAAGACAGCAACCTAAATATAACAAATACAACAGATAAACTGAACATAATAGGAGCACACTTTGAATTTACTCACAGACAAAACAATGAAATATGAAACCCCCACATAGAACGCACACGCACACTACACCAAAAGACAAATTCTCGCCCGCATACAACCCAACACATAGATAAAAATCATTAATAAAGAGTTGATGATTTTTTAAATGTAAGATAATATACACAAAATATAAAGATAAAAATTCAAAAAACAAAATGATTAAAAAATATCGATTTTTATACTTTTTGGTTACAAATAACAATTATTGGTGACCAAAAAATTGGATCCTTTTCGATAACTGTTATCGATGAAGGAAAACTGTTTCGATTACTCAAAACAGTTATCGATGAGAGAAGTTCATTTTGACCGCTCATAACAGCTATCGATGATCGAATTTCTTTTCACTTGTATAATACTTATTGATAAGAAATTCATTTCAGTTGTTTATTTAATTACTGAGTTATATAGTCCTTTTCAGATGGAGCAAGTCTGTAAAATTCATTGAAAAGGTTTCGTACAACAAGACGAACCAACAGGCCATAAGAACAACACAAAATCTGAAAAAATTTTCAAAATTTTTTCAACTGGGAAAACCAGAAATATAGACTCCGTATTTATCAAAACTAGCGTGCATAATTCACGGAGTTCCCTCAAGCCAGATTAACGTTGAACGAACCTTTTCTGCTCTAAAATTAACGTTAGATAATTTGCGGTGTAATTTGTCAGGAGAAAATTTTGAAAAACTCATGTATGTTACACTAAATTTCAATTGTAGCAATTAATTTTACGAATAACAAATGTATTAAATAATTTGATTATCCATCATTTTAAAGTTGTACTATTTAATAATAACTATTACAAATGTCCTCCATCAATAACTGTTATGAGCGATCGAAATAAATTTCTCTTATTGATAACTGTTCTAGGCGATCGAAATGAATTTCTATCAAAGATAACATTTACCAACAAGAGAAAAAGTTTTCGGTTACTTATAATCCTTATTTGTAACCAATACCAGTTTCATGACTTTTTTCTTTTTTATTCTAACATTTATGGTCCCAGTTAAAAACTACTTCACATCACAAGCTGACCTCATATCCTTACTGAAAAACCTAAATAAGAAATCCTCCAGCTTCGACACATCCCAAATACAGTATTTAAAAAACTCTCAAGTAAATACATATTTTTCTACACTATCCTATTCAATAATCCACTCAACAATGGTTATTTTCCAAAAAAGTGGAAAACAGCAAAAACGCTTAAAAATAAAAATAAAAACGGAAACAACACAGCCGACTACATACCAATTTAAAAAAAAATCCTATCTCCTTACCAATTTGGATTCCGCAACCAAACCTCAACACTACACGCCATAAACAAATTCGACACGGTATAGCTAGATAGTCTATTATACAAATGAACTAAATACGACTTCCCCTCTCACAACAGAATATTCATACCACACGAAGGTGAAGACAGAGTAACTAAAACATTCACAGTCAGAAACGGCTTACAACAAGGCATAGTAACATAACCACTACTATTGAACGTACATGGTATACAGTCTCAGTCCTGAAACTATTTACTCTTAATACCAACAACACCCTAAATGTATTTGCCTTTGCAGACGACCTAATCATATACAGCACAGACAGAAACTTCTTATCTACACAAAACAGACTTCAATCTCTATTCGAAAAAATTAACACATATTTCAAAATTAAAAATAAACACTGACAAATGTGAAACTATACTATTTCGCCCAAAGTTTAAAAAAGCAAGCTCCGACACAAATAAAACTGGAAAAAATTCCAATTAAAAGAAAATAGCAACTCCCTCACCCTCGTGCACTCCACGACAAAAAAATAGCACATTATATAGATAGATGGTATTTAGCTTTTCAAGTAGTATATTACATTGTTTGTGACCTGTATACTGTGTAATAAGAATAAACAATTATTTCAATATGTTTCAATGCATTTATTACGTGAAGAAACAATTTTATTGGGGAATGTGTAACATTACACGAAAAATCGGTGCGTCAAAATGATAGCACTTTCTTAAAATAACTAAGAAATAATAATATGTAGAAAAAAATAGTGTTTTAATATTTTGTAACTCCGCCTTTTGTGTGTGTAACAACCACTAAACGTTTTGGCATAGATTTATATAGTTTTTTAAACAAATTTTCTGCTTAACGCTGTCCAGTTTCGTTCAGTACAGGTTTTTAATTCTTCAATGGTTCGAAATTATATTCCGCCGGCATATACTGATGTAGCTAAATGGATCCAGCAATTTTCTGTAATATTTAAATCTGGAGACCGGCTGGCCATTCCAAAATTTTAATATTTTCGCTTGTAAAATATGCCTTTACAATCTTGGCTGTATGAACCCTTGCATTATCTTGCTGATAATTAAAGTTTGTGCCCGCAATTTTTACAGCATGTCTCTTCAATTGTTCGTCGACTAAATCAATATACTTTGCACTATTCATTTTACAACTTATAAATTTAATTTCACTGTGTCCATAGTACACCATTATTCCACCACCACCGCATTGTCAAGCACATAAAATTTGTTGTTCTTTACGCAATTCGTGGAAATAACATTGGTAGCCATCCGGTCCATCTAACGTAAATATCTTCTCATGAGTAAAGATAACTTTTCGCCATTTTTTCTTTCAATAAATATACTTCTCAGAAAATTGAAAACGTGCTTCTTCACGTTGCTTTGTTAGCTGTGGTTTCACGCATTAATTGTTGGCCTTTTATGTATTTACACTCTTATATAATCCGTTGTGCGTTACGTATTTTAGTATTTACTTCAGTTTCTGATGTAATCTCTCTTGCAGTAGCACCAGAATTTGATGCAGTTTTTAAAATTGTACGCCGCTCACGGACAGTTGTCACTCTTGGACGACATGTGCTCTTTTTCCCCATATTCGTCTACATTTTTTAATAAATTGTAAATAACCTAGCGACTACGATTCAACAGTTTCGCAATTTTATTGATAGAATCATTTCTTTACGTAAATGTATTGTTAACGTTTCAGTACCAGTCAATCTTTTACGGAGGAGCTACTGTTGAAAATATCACAATATTTTAACACTGGAACACGAACAATATTAACTACTTGCCGATGTGAATAGATTGGCGCCTTGGCGCCGACTGAAAACACACAATTTTGACTTTGTGCTACCATTAAGATTAACAAAATTGGATAATGTACTATCTTTTTGATTCGGAGTGTATATATTACATAGACACAAAATTAACCAAAGCAAAAAATATATTCCGAAGCGTCTGCAGACTTTTCTTTTCCAAATATTTAAACAATAGAATCAAATTACACTGATATCAACTATTAATCAGACCAATAATGATATATTCCTGCTATGGTGCAAAATTCGTAACCAAAAAATGTAAAACATAAGAGTCTTTGAAAAACATTGCCTCAGAGCATGTCTAAACATGCACAAACCACCAGAAACAAAATTTAAGAAAAGATACAAAAACAGCACCCTTCTAAATAAAGCCGACATCTCACTAATCGACAACTACATACTTAAATTGTGCAGAAACTTTTTCGCAAGGTCATTCGAAGCACAATACACCAAAAATCTGATAAAAAAACTCCACTCACAACCGCAGTACATTCTAAACACACTAAACGCAGGATACAACCCTCCCAATCTACTCCCCTTCTTGGATCAATATGGCTTCATATCAGACACCTATTCATTCTTCATATCAGAATCTATCACATCAAAAGGACAAGCAACACAAAAGCCATTAAGGGTAGCGTACTTTGAAATAATATTTAGCGCAATATAATCAAGTCTGTTTAAAGCACATTAGCTGTCAGACTCTAGATGTACACAACAAAAGCGTTTATATTTTTACACACTTTGTATAACCTTACAAATGTAATCGTTGGCCATGGAAAAGTGTAAGAAAAAACACGTGCTTTTGGATCTCTCCTTTTTTATTTCTATCCTCTATTAAAATTAAGAAACAGGTGCTTGTGTCAGCCATGAAATTTTTGCATTGCGGAGAGTTTATTTCTAGTAACCGAAATAAAAGTCCCTACGATTGATATTGATTATTCGTAACCAAAACGAACCTCTTGCCATTGATAATGGTTACCACTAACCAAAATCTGATTATCGTCAACGATAATCGTTATTCGTAAGCAAAAACGAATTCCGTTATCGATAATAGTTATTGATGATACAAAACTTTGGTAATTATTTACAAAAACTTGCTCCTCTCCGATTTTTATGACCTTAAAATTCTGAATAGCTGCTTCCTATATGTATAATTACAAAAAACTAAGAAATACCCACTACAGCGAATTCTACTTTTTTGAATGACCAAACCGAATCCAGAACTAACCAAAGTCGTTTAAAATGGCTGTTTATGTGGCGAATTATGTTTCGTTTTATAAACATGTGCGCAATTACATAGAGAATACATGGTTTTGAAGCCTACAAGAGGTGTACGAATACTTTTTACACTCACTGTAAATTGGAATAAGAAAATTGCAGTCTTACAAGATTTCTATTGAAAGACTACCTTTCATAAAATCCTTAATATTTCACGAACTACTGTTGTGGCATAGCTCCCTTTTCTACGGAACCCCTCAATTAATTCTGCCGTGAAGCTTAATCCGATCTTTAAATAATTAAACTGTCTTTTTAAAGGAGCCCTCCTCTTTCGCGAAAGTTCAGTGAGCTCAACGTATACTGAATTCGTATTTCCATTTAGTTCGATTCAGATTGTCGAGGCGGAAGCAATCGACAGAAATGTAACCACTCCGAGCGTTTATTTAGACGGAATTGAAGGAGGTCGTAAAATGAGAAGAAACAATGTCAGCGAAACAACGAATATTCGTTTCGCAGCCGAATCGTATGTCCCATCGATTTTAACGCAATCAGTAAACATTGAAAAACGTAATTCGCAGTATTAATTAGGTAAATAAGTGTCTCTCCAACGATTAGTGGTTCGAATTCCTGCTCTTTTTCGGTTCAGTGAGGTAAGTGGAGATTCCGGAAGATTCATACGGATTTCAGGACAGTGGCACATTAATAATTCTTTCGGTTACCGCAATTCCTTTTTTGTAGGTCTAATCCATTTCGTGGCTTGGTCGTAATTAAAGTACCGCTAGAATTCAGATGGGAACCTTGTGCTGCGCAACCATCGAATTAAAATGTATACGCTTCTGTCGTTGAATGCGGTTCATTTATAAATTATACGACCATCCGACTGTATACCGCGTAGTCGTCCACAATAAGCTTTTCTTAAAAAGAAAGATTCAAGTAACAGCAATGGAAATTGTTTTCAACAAATTTTTCGATGATCTAATAGGTAATATTAGGTTAAGTAATAGGTAATATTAGTTAAGTTTATTTTCAAAGCGGCATGAGTCCACTTTTTAAAAAAATTGTCTACTTTTTGTTTGTTTATAAGCATTATAATTCAAATCTTATAATATTTTTTGGTTAAATTTCACCTTGGCAACCCAGAAATTTTTAACTTTTTTTTACATAATCCTTTAGATTTTGACGAAAAGATGCCAAGAATCCAAGTTTTAATGTTAGGAATTCACTGGTTCGAAAGTTATGCGTCGACATTTGTCATGAAGATAATATTTGCCAGAGAAATTCGTTAGTATAAATGCCAGGTACTCTGTAAATAATAAGTTGATTAAAACATTTGTTCATAAGTTACGACCATAAATATGACTGAACGTATCATTTCTTAACCTACTGTATATCTTGCATAAAACTAAAGAAGAGTAATTGCACCAGAAATCAACCGATTTCCGATTTCTCAATGAAATCTACCGTAAAGCGGAACACAGTAGTTACAAGTGTTTAATCGACCAAGAAAATCAAAGAAGCACGGAGAATTTCTATCTTCTCCCGAGCAGCGAAGCGGTGGCTGCGATTCCTCATCGTTTTTATTTCCGGACAATAATTCTTTTCCCAGGTGCTGCTTTCATATTCCGGATAAAAATCCATCAGAGTCCGGCGTTGTTTATTTGGCTTAGAATCTCGCAACTGTTTCATATTTCCCTGCGATCCCATTGAAATGTGCGGGCGTTTCATCGAAAAACTCCAGCGTTCCGTGTTGATCCAGTTCAACGATCGATAACGCGGCCAGCGAAAACACCAATCCACCAAGATTCGCATCGACCAGTAACATCCCCGGTGCAGGCTAATTCAGAATTACCGAAGACGATAAAGGAACGCCGCCCAGGACGCAAGGGACCATGCATTCTCATGATTACCGCAGCATCAGGATGTTGCGCGCATCCTGGCCCGTACTGGCGAGAACATACAATCGACCCGTCCATTTGTTGGCCGCATATTTTTCATATTTTTATTTCTGCGAGGCAATTTGTGAAGAGGCCAAACTGTGAGGGTGCCTGAATCCACAGAAACTCGCAGAGAGATACATGGTTATTAGAATTCGACCTCATGGAAAAACGAATGAAAATGTTCTTTTGTTCGGATGTTTTTCTCCGTCGTTATTTTTAAGGATTACATGTGTCTATTCGCATTTCTCGGTTTGCGCGACACTGCCATTCACGCCAGTTTCTTTTTACGCGGAAAATAATCTCTCGATTTAAGCGGATTTCTATGACTTGTGTCGTGTTTTTTAAACATTTTTTCTTGTTTTTTCATACAAGCGGACTCTTTTTACGTGGTTTTTTCCCATGCAAAAAACCATGTGAAACGGATAATCTACGTAAATCAAGGAACCAGTATGTCATGATTAACTCGTTCGAACTTGAAACGAATGTATTCA
Source organism: Halictus ligatus (assembly GCA_028454255.1). NCBI lineage: Eukaryota > Metazoa > Arthropoda > Insecta > Hymenoptera > Halictidae > Halictus > Halictus ligatus. The sequence continues at coordinate 2,655,284 of CM052146.1, read as the reverse complement.
ACGATTTCGCTCACAAGGGAAGATATCGAACCGGTAATTTCAAAACTTATGAAACTTTGCGCACAAGTAGAGTATCTTTTCGTGCTATTCCTCGCATTAAATTTTGATTTTCGCAAGACATCGAAAAATACGAATCATTCTCCAGGAATTCTCGATGTTTGTTCCAATAACTTCTGAAGTAGCAGTGTTAAGGTATAAGTCCCTTAATACTTTCTTGTAGAGAAGGAACAATGCATCAATTCGTGCATTTAAAAGTATGGGGTACGATATAATAAACAGGTGCAGTTGGATTTTTTAGCTGCATTAATGCATACAAGTGCATAAAACGAATATAATATATTCCACCAATGTAAGATATATCTTATACGTATCTCTTATGTATATTTTATACTTTACTATTAGATATTGATTCAGTCATAGAGACACAGTCTATGGTGTTTTGACTTAAAAAATTTCGAACATTTTTACGCGCTCCTAGGCATTTTAAGAATATTTTTCTCAGCAACAAGATATACAGACTCTGATGTTTTTTTTAAATAGAAAGTTGGCCATTATGAATAAAATAAGTTGTACTTAGTCGAGCATAACAAGTACTGCAAATATTTTTCAGCAGTAAATCATTTCAAAACTAATACAATGTTACTGTATGTACCACAAATGAAATTAATTTAGAGACATTTAACGACAAATTTGTCACTTTTTTCAAATAATTAATCCTATGAGGTTTATACATTAAGGTTATACAAACCTATTAAGATTATAAAACAAAAGCATGACGCTATTAAGTTTATACATTCACTATTACAGCATGTATGACATAAAATGGGAAAATGAAATTTAACCATTTGCGGACAAATGCTGCCGTTATGGTATTATAAATTTTCACTAAATAAAGCCTCTTTTCCTTAATTCATTTATATGATGTGCTCTTCAGTAGATACTCTTATTTTATCGAGAAAACGGATTCAATTGACTCATTTACAAATACAATTAGAACAAATTTTTTGCACAAAAAGTTAAGTCATCGTCGATTTCAAATTCCTTTGCAAAACTCAGAGTTTTGAATTTTACCATTTCTACCCATTTTCACGAAAACAAACTATACTCAAAAATAGGCTGCGGATCACTATGCAAAATAAAAATATTCTACCTGAATTGCAACAAACTGGAGTGAAGAAAAAATTTGATTTCTTTCTTAATATATATTAAACATATGTTTAATAGGCTGAAAATAATGTGTATCTTTAAATTCTTCTAATGTTTTTACTACCCTGGCCGATATATGTCGCTGGCAAAACCCGTGTTTGTCACATACATATATATAGAGCAACCACTGTACTCATCATTTTTTATTTTAAGAACTATGTATTTGTTGAATAGAAGCAACTTATTTTCATTTCATTGGCGAATGTTTAGCGTGCCGTAAGAATCTGTCCGTCAATGAAAAATTAATTTTGTGGCATTGTGAGTTATAGCAAATTCTCACTTCCAAAGGATTTTATTTAAAATTTTAAAAAGTATATACCCATATTTCTTGAAGTTCGCAAACGTTATAATGAGGTGCTTTTCTCGCGAGTTTCCTACTTCACGTAAACGAACCGTGCACTATGCTGTTTCTGTCCGCGCTAATTGCACCCTGTATTACCGTTAATGTAGTCTAAAAACCATGACCGAAGATATCATACCAGTTTCAATGGATTCGGTTGTACTTGTAGAACGCCTTTGCTGACTAATCAGGATTACTAATATTTTTTAAAACAATTTTTCATAATTATTTTAAAAACGTATCCTCGGTCATGATTAGTTGGGGACACGTTACCGTGCATGTATTAAATAGGACTTGCAGATGCGGTTTTTAGACCACACTGGAGGTAATATGGTGTACACATGGTGCGGGCAGCCGACCGCAGTAACATTCGCGCAGTTTGCTTACACGAAACAGAGTATGCGCACAGAAACTTAACAACTCGTTACTGCATTAATTTTAAAGACACATTTATTTTGTGGATGAGACTCCATGGAGTCATGGTTGGTTATCCCTTTTTTAAATTTTCAGATAAGACTCCAGACTATAAAACTTATAAAACAAAAATTCGTTTATAATTTTTAATGTTACAAACATTTACATGATTAATATTATGTTTCAAATCGTAAAAAGATTCTTACGGCAGAACAAGCATTTTTTAACGAAATTAAAAAAAGTCGACACTATCCTGTAAATAATTTCCCAGGTTAGCTTCGTTTTATGAAAATGGATAGAAATTGGACAATTTAAAAAAGCTGTATTTTGTACACGAATTTGAAACCAGCAAAATGATACTTTTCTTTTTCCCTTTTTACACATGTAAAACACATGCCATATCATTGTAACTGATTTTGTTCGAAATCAGCTGAAACGATCAAATAATGTTGAATAATCTAAAATGTCCGCTAACGATGGTCGATTTTACATAAAATAACCTTTTAGAATAACCAGCACTCATGAATCTCATGAAATGATTCTCATGAACAATTTTTTATTTCAGCACCAGAAACTTGTGTGGTATATCAGATTACTTGATGTATGGTAAACCCGATATACCGGAATTTTTGAAATAGATGTACGACTTTGTCCTATTTTTATTGTGTATTTTTTTCACCCAATTTTTGTTTCCAATTCCAAGGTAAACTCTATCATATTGGAATGATGTTTTTGTATTATTAGACGTATGCAATACTTTTAATCTTTTTTTAATAATAATAATGATTGTAATTTTTCTAGACAAAAATAAACTGTGAAAGTAGGAGCTCTCAGCTTTAAAATGAGATTTTTTATGAATGCATTATGTGTTTTAAAATTTTCATAGTACGAACATTGACAATTGCTCCAGAATCGACAATTTAGTGTTGAAATACTTTTTAGACCCACTTTATGCATTTGGATGCACTTATTTTTAAACCGCAAAAGTTTATTAAAATGCAGTAATATTCTTAATAAATAAAAGTTAAGATTAGAACTAACAATAAGATTAGTACGACGTGCCGTACGGAGATCATCACCGCGATTCATGTGTTTCACGAATACCATAGTACTGTGGTTGTGTTACCACAAAACAGAGTTATTTTAATACGGACTTTATTTTATAAGCGTGTTCAAAATACAGAGAGACCGACAGACAAAATACGTAGACCGGTAGGCAAGAAACTCAAGAAGTACAAGAAGCTATTTTTTGTGGATTTCTCTCCGAAGATAAGAAGACGGAGCTATGCTTTGCGGGGGTAGGAAATCCCGCATCTATTGTTTATGGTCACCAGCAAAGGTGGTCGCCAAATGTTGACAAAAAGGTCTTGTCGGACAAGCCCCAGCAGTACTCGGCTGGCAACGTTTATGATGGGGTAGTTAAATTTCTACAGCCGTAAAGCCATTTCGGAAATAAAATAATTTTGCCATCCTGCAAACGTCAGGGTAGATTTTATTACCTTAGATCCTAACATCTGCAGGCGGTCAACTCTAACATCTTGCGATGCGAATCGTGTACAGCTACAGTACTTTGTTTGAACTTTGCGGTTGCGAAAAGCAGCACGTTTCGACTTTGGAGTCGGAAAGTAACTTGTTTCCTTTTACAGCGACGAAGAAGCGCACGCTATGTTTTTTGCAGTGCGAAAACGAAGTTTCAGTAGTCCGTTGTGAAAAGTAAGAGGTACAGTTTACTTCTATCTGTAGGAAACGTCATATTATATAAATTGCCTAACATTCACTTGCTAGGATAAAAAGATAAACGTTCCTTTTAACAAACTACATACCTGTAGTAATACGAAAAGGTCGATTTGGCATAAATAATGTATTCTGTTAGTTCTGGAATACCATCCCAAAAGATTTATTTAGAAATTAATAAAACTGCTATATTTATAGCTTCGAAAATGCAGATGTACATATTTCATAGTGACATAACTAGACTGTAGATTTTATGCTTGTATGGCAAACATGAGTAGGTGCACTTAGAAAGAGTACAAAGATGAAAAGTTTATTGTAGTTATAAAGAGAAAAATGTTCTACTGTTCTCCTATTTCTTGTAATTGACCTAGAAAATTTTTGGTATGCATAAATATACGTAGCCTAGTAATAATGGAGAGTAGAAATTTTAAACGTGTTTTTCTTAAAATAAAGTTTCAACATTGATACCAGAAATATCTGAAAAACTACTGGACCAAATGGATAAAATTTTGCAATAACATTCTTAAAACTACTATCCAGTCTTTTTACGAACAAACGAAGCTAAAAATTTACATACAAAATTCTCGCCACTCTATACAACATCAAACTTGTTTTATTTATTTGTCTGTTTCATATATAATGCGCTAATCCATTTTTTTCGATACGTGCAGAGGACAAAAGTAACTTGAAAGTCTTTTGCATTGTAATAATATTAACAATTACATAGTATGCATTTGTTGATATCCCTCTTCAATTAAACTTACTTTTGGCCATCTAGTTTCATCACTTGTTCTATAGTTTCTGAATAAATTATAAAATTTCTATCCCCTTTTGTGAAAATTCATTGATACTATAAAATAAAATTTCAGTTTGTTAAGATTATGGTTGTTATTGTATTACTATTTAATCTCACTTTTGTCCACCACTGTACAATGAACGTGTTTAACGAAATGAGGGTTTAATTGAATATAAACAACCAAAGTAATACATTCAATATAATATTACTATAAATAAATTCTCTTGGGATAAACACTTTTATAAAGTCTTATATAAACAGTGTACACTTTTTTATTGGTAAAAGTATAAGACTTTTGCGTCTTGATCAAGTGTCTCAACGCGTGTATACAATAATCTAGACCGATGTGTCTACAGCAAATTGCTGAATCTTCTGTCTGGCTGAAACTTCTGTGTAAACAGATCGAATTTAGCGTCACAAATTGTTCTTGTCGAGTTTTACCCGTTTCAAAACTTTTTACGAGCGTCGACACTTGGAAAGGACAAAAGAAGTATTAAAACTTTTAGTATTCTTTGTTCAATGTCTTATGCTGCTGTCGCATGCTTCAAATATAAATATATATAATTTTTAATTCACCATTCTTCTGTTAAGGTACACCGTGAGGGCTTTCTTCTATGTGTTACGAGCCAGGGCTGCGAGGAATATGGTTTCAATTTGTTATAAAGGTACGCGGATGAACCCAATGCGAAATTGGGGACCCGCTGGGAGGTTGGATAACTTACGGACGAACCTGGTGCGAAATCAGGGAGCTGTAGGACGCGGAAGAACCCAATGCAGAATTGGGGAGCCGCTAAGATGGTATATTATTCGTGGACGAACCCAATGCGAAACTGGGAAGCCACTAGGTTGGAGAAATCTTTGCTGGGCTATGGTATGTCGCGGACGAACCTGATGCGAAATCAGGGAGCCGCTAGGATCGTTAGTAGATCTCGTAACTTATATATAATTCAATTGATACAATCCGAGCGGTAAGATTGTATCGTGTGGGAACGTTCAATTATTAGATTAGGATATTGGACAATAATTAAAGGTTTATAGAGAGAGATTACGCGATTTACCAAATAAGACAAATATATTCTGAATTTGAAGTCTGTATTACAAGTGTTGGTGTCGCGAATGAATTTGTAGCAAGTATACAATTAAAGAATTTGTACCTATGATGTACCTGAGAGCAATTATGAAATGCCAAATAGAATCTATACCGAACTAACGGAATCTATAAGGTTATAATTTTATTCGAAAGGGACTTGAACCTGATCTCACTGGAATTGACTCTGCGTGTAACGCGAAGTGAATCTACGCATAACTGCACGATTACTGACCGAAGAGAATGAAAATAAACGGGTTTATATACTCTGAAAATGAAAGGGCTACCTCTGTTTAAAATTTGACATCACGTAGGGTCGCACTCACATTTTTTGTCACTTCTAATGAAAACCAGGCTTCAGTTAGATTTTCGTTAAAAGGGGGTTAATAGAAGGTTATCTATTAGGTTAGAGCTATTTCTATCAGAAACTTAATTAACAGATGCCAGAAGGGAGTGTTCTAAAGAATTTCTATGAAAAGAAGTCACGCAGTATCTTTTCATTAATAAAAGGGGGGTTGTTTGGACGCTTTTCATTCTCAGGAAAGAGATTAGGAAATTCTACCGTGGGAGAAAACTTCTCCATACCTAGCATATAAAACAGTAAAAAAATCATACAACAATTTTTAAAAGGTCGTTGCAAAGGTGATGCTTCAATATTCAAATTTGTGGAGAGTTCAGCCACGAATAAAATTTTCCAATATTTTGCAGGGATTCGTACTATTGTTTAGGAAAAATGAGACTTCAGTTTTCCACCCACTATATTATGAGAAAATATCTTAGAAGAAACTGGGCAGTGTCCTTTCGAAGGAAAGGCTTTTAATTTTAAAATGAGTCCAATTTATTTCTGTACTATTCGTTTTCACGGAATTATCACAAACATTGACAATTTTGCTGGAATCGGAAATTTTGTGTTCAAATACTTTTTGAATCCACTGTATGGCTGTTTTATTGAAAAATGGGCTTGAAAATTGCAGTACGTGTAAAATATCAAATAACTGCTTTAGACACAAGTGTCGTCGTGTATTCGATCTTTAATGTTAGCAGCATTTTAGTATCACCGGTTTGTACATATAGACAGTTGATAGCTGCCAAAGATATCAGTCAAAGTAAATGAAATGCGCAACTCTAGGCCTCGGTACAGTATACTATCGTTTATGGCGAACTGTGAATAGAACTCGTTATCGTGGTTAATGTCAAAAAAGACATGCTAGTTGTCGATAAAACAGACCTCTCTCCGTGATAAGCTGAAATGTGGTTGTACGAAATGTGCTTCTTTCCGTAATGTATGTCGATCACGTACTGGGTGTATAAAAAGTAATGGTCATCCGTCCCAGGGATGAATCTAAACCTCTGAATAGGTAGACATTCGTAAACGAAACTTGCTGAAAAATTGTATATAACAATTTTTGTTTTTTTTTTACATCACCACGCGCTACTTGTCAAGAAGAGAAAAAGTTATTGAGATATAAGCTGTTAAAGTTTCTGCAAAATTTGATGGTGTGGAGTTATACATCTGACCGTGTCGATGAGACAGAATTTAATCGTGTGTGTGCCTCGGGACACACGAAATTTAAAAGAACACTTGTCGCTAGACCCGTACCAAATCATTGTATCCCTGTCCATTCACATCATAAATTTGAAGTTGCAAAATATGAAAGAAAACCTTATGTCCGTTGTAATGCATAAGAATATACAGATACTTACATTATAAAATACTAATGTAAAGTATACTTACATTCATAGTCCACCTCTTGATAGCGAAAACTATTTTATTCCATATGTCTATAGGAGAAACTTTTCTACGTGAGAAAGTAAGTTGAAAATATACAATACATTTTTTTCAGTTGACGCGTCGTTTTCGAGGAAATTTACCTTAAAAATTCGCCAAGTTCGCGTGCAAGAAAGTCCAATGTTCCCAGGTGGCCTTGATCCGCCACAGTGTGCGTGTGCCATGGTGTGCCGCACACAACGCTAGATCGTACAAGGTTGCAAGGGTTCCGAAGGCGGCGATTTATGGCTCGATAATGCAAAGATGGGGCTTTTCAAGGGTGAAAAGTGTTAGATAAAAGATAAATCTAGGGCGCTCGCCAACCGTCAGGTCCTACTTTTGCGTTTTCAACCAACATTTTGCATTATTCTATAGGCGATCTGAGCACGCGTGGCCGACAACGTAAACAACGGCGCTGCCGTAGGTTCGTTCGAACAGGTATCATGCAATCGAATAATGCAATATGTTGCTCGAAATTTCATGACTGTCTCTTTAGTTGTACCATGAATTATGGTCCACCCAAGTTTAATTTTAATGATCATTATATCGAGACTACATGGTATGTATTGGTTCGTAACATAAATACGTTACGTTTAGTATCTCTTCTTACTTATTAACCCTAGTATTTCTAAGCCTCGTGCCGTCATGCAGATTTCCAAGGGGGCTTCTCGACGACACCCCCCCCCCCCCCCCCCCGGCCATAGTGCTAGCATTAATAGAGGACTTCTTTTAAATCATAATTATGTACAACACAATTGAAAGAAATACCATTATACGAAGTATTTTTATTCGTTAAACAAATATGAGTGGCATTACTATTATTGTGTAATGCTTATTAATATTTCTGAGCATTCCAATTACGTCCTGTTTTGTTCGAAAGAAGAGATAGTATGTGAAAGAATTCCAAATGTGTGACTAATGTATACGTTCGTGGACGTTTGAAAAGAGTTTATCGACAGCGCAGAGAGTGTTAAAAACATTAGCCAACCCATGTCACGATACGGGCGAAACAATGTAGCACGAACAGGGGATCGTGTACACTGATACAGAGCCCAAGCTACTGATAACAATTGTGTCACTGTAGGATAACAACCACCGGATCATGCGTGCTGATACAGGTGACCTCGCGGACATCCGAGTCGATACTGACAACCCTCGGGTCACGGTACTCAATGGGTACTCAATAACGACAACCCCGGGTTATGGGACTCGATTTTGATGGCCTTTGGATTACTCAAGGCGATATTAATGGTTTCGCAATTATGCAATGTACAAGCAATTCATAATCGCAATTATTCGAATAGAGTACAGTGAATAACCAAAAACTGAAGCAAATTTTCCGTTCTATTTTTGCAATACTGTCAAGAAACCATCAATCATGTCTAAATATGTTTGTGATAAAGTAGCACAAACTTATATAATCAATTTTTTGTTGCCACTTGCTTGCATTTTGTATTCACTTATTGTTAAAAAAACACGACTGTTAGGCTTATGAATATTTACAGTGTCACGTGCTCTTCAAAGTTCATTGATACCGATTCCTTGCATTTGTGCGATAGATTTAGACAAATAATTTAGATTAAGTGTCTAAAAACAGTGTATTTTGTAAATTCGTTATAAATTTCCAGTATATCCTTCTGCCGTTTGGTACAGAATTTAAAGATGTAGAAAAACCACGATTTATTAATCTCAGAAGCTGCGGAAAGACACAATGATAAATTGCAAGTTGACAACTCAAAGTATCATAGAATAAAATGGTGCAAATCGTGTTCTATGTAGTAAAATATTGTTTTTCATTTTTCCCTGAAAAAACGACATTACTTTCCGAACAACCCAAGAAATAAGTTCAAAAAGTTTTTGGAAAACGCGTGAGATTTTATAGTTTTTAGTGCACTGAATAATATCTGTACCATAAAACTTCAAATAATCGAAGATTATTCACAAAAACAACAAAGAAATGAGCACAATTTTTTGAAATACAATATATCGCAGTTATTCTTAATGCCAGTGTTCGTTTTTGGGATCTATTTTGATCTTTGATAGTAAATGAATTATTGGCACGTTATTGGGATTTTGGATCACTTTGCGTCGCACGAGTAACTCGTTGATCGGGCGCGGCGACATGCGACAGTTGAAATGCATTGAATTCAATTGACGTTTTTGCAGGATAAACAACTTTCTTGGCGACCAGGCGACTACGTGCATAAAATCAGTTTTTGATTTTTTGTTCTAAAAATTTCATTGTAACTTAAGCGTCGAATTTTGGATCACTGTCCTCTTGAAATATAAAATTGTTTTCGAGTCAATCGCTGTCAATTTATTGTTTAGAATGAATAAATTTCCTAAGCCTCGAACACTAAAATATTCCCAGATGATAGTCTAATCACCATCACATTTCGTATGGTTCACCTGTTCCTTTCTAAATATATTACCGTATATTAACGTGTAATATTATTCACGATTTCTAGTTTGGTCCTTTATAGCGATAATCATTAGTTACGAAACTGTACAGTTGGCCTCATAAATTTGTTTATGTGTCCATACAATATAATCGTATTCATTTCCCCACATAGTTAACATACTTTCCGAGACAACTGTATTATACAGTCAACATATTTCAATTTGTATAGGGGCTGAAATAACGCAGTTCATTGTTTATTGAATCATATTCGCCATTACGCGTATCCAGTGTGTTTCATGTCCCTGTTTGGTGGTATAATAATGGTCTGCGTGACTAACTATCGAGGAAAGAGATGCAATTGCTGCAAGATATACGTTGCAATCTGTTGTTCAAATACAACGCTGATGGTGAACAAATCGTCACGGGAAATGTGGTGTTATATATGCAGAAGCAAATAAAAACTGTAAGCAGATTTTCAGTTTAAAACATAAGTAGGTAAAAAATATGCGTCATGTAGAGTTGTAGAGAGGCGGACGAAAGAAAGTTTAAATAGTAATATAAACGATAACTACCACACTTTTTACAAACTAAAATTTTATTTTAAAGCAGCAATGAAGTTTTCATAATTTTCTACATCTCATAAAATAATGGG
>CM052146.1:2633953-2644786 GCA_028454255.1 Halictus ligatus | reverse complement strand
AAAATAATACTGTCTTAGTTAGTTTGAACAATTAAGTAAATATTCTCATTTAAAATTTACCAGTGATTTTCAATAGGATTGAGATCTGGGGTTTGTCGTGGGCATTAGAGTTCTTGAATTCCATGTTCTTAAAAAATATTGGATGCCACCTTCGAAGTATACTTGAGGGCGACATCTTGCTGAGAGGTAAATGGCCTGAATCAATTCTATCAATCTTATTCATTTGTGTAATTAAGGATGCAAATGTTTGTTAATGTATTCACAGAAATGAAGAGAAACATCGAAAAGTGTGTACTATGTAGGAGTAGTTGTTAATCTTATTACAATACAAAAGACTTTCAACTTACTTTTGTCCTCTGCACGAGTCGAAAAAATGGATTGTTAACGCATTATATTAAACCAAACAAAGTTTGATGTCTTATAGATTGGCGAGGATGACAATCTAGTGGTAAATTTATTAATACTCATATACAGAAATTCCCATTTTGAAACTTTCTTTTGTCCGCCATTGTAATTCAAAGGGCACTAAGATGGTGAAATGAACTCCGTAAAGAACATCTGGTGCTTCTTCGCATATTTTACAAAATACACTATTTTTTAATATAAATAATTTCTAAAACTATATGTTAGGAGCCGGGGTCACCGCATGCGCATGGTACCGCGTCGGAAATCGGCGAATCGGGCAGTCTATAGCGTGGCGGGCCATCAAGAACAACGTGCAGGTTATGGGCCTAGGATATTAAAGACATAAAGAAATTTAATTAAAAAGAGAAACACGTGGCGAAAAATTAATTCTAGAAAAGACGAAAAATGGCGGCATTGAACTCGACACACAACACCAAGCTGGGAGAGAAGAATTACGAGTCCTGGAAATTAAAAGTAAGGGGATTGCTAATCTACGATGATTTTTGGCCCTATACACGCGGTGAAGAAGAAAAAACAGAAGAAAGTGCAGCTGCGTGGTCGAAAAAAGACCAGAAGGCGTTGGCGCTGATTCTCTTAAGCGTTGAGGATGCTCAGCCAAACCACATGAAAAAAGCTAAAACCTCGACGGAAGCATGGAGGAATCTGGGAGGTATACACGAATTCAAGGATCCCGTACGAAGAGCAGCCCTTGTAAGCAATTACAAAGGCTGAAAAAGGAACCCGGCCAAACGATGTCGCAATAGCTCGGCGATTTTCAACATAAGGGCCCGGGTGAGTCACGTGACTTTTCAAGATTCGGTGGTCGGTATCTGCCGTACAGTTTCCTTTACAGAAATGGTATTACCTACGAATGTGTAGCTGACTGATGAATACTAGGTGGAACTATCGTCGTATTCTATTATGAATCAGAAAGGGAACTCGATTGACGTTGCAACACAAGAGGTGTGTGACGAGGAAGCTAGATTTTACAGCGTTGTCAGCTTTTAAAAGGATAATGTTGCCGCATCATATTTATATAAACACCGTCGATGCTCGCATGGAAAGCTTTCGAGCTGTTTCGAGCGGTTTCTTATCTTCCTTTCGGATCTGTCGAAATTTGTAGGCATACAATGTAAGCAAATACAGAATCGCACACGAATGAAAGTTTATGCTGTTAGATTTTTCAATATACCTTCATGAAATTGTGACGAGTGAATTGATGGGATTTTCCTGATGAAAATGAGTTCAAATTCGAATTTAATCGAACAATTTTCATTGATACGTATTATTACGATAAAAATTACAATCTCATTAAAGATAGTCCAAATGATATCGTGTTTGGACTCATTTTCGTCGGAATAAGCTCTATTACTTATTTGTATTAACAATATTATTCTGATTAAAAATATAAAAGTTTAAATTGCCAGCAATGCTCGATTCTCCATCTGTTTACATTGTATGCTGCTGGTCGGTCGCTGGTCTTTGACGTTCCGAGCTCGAAGAGCCGCGAAATATCGGTGTAAAACAACGCCAATCCAATTGCAAAACTTCTTTATTTTTCGTTATTTCTTTATGGAACTTGCACCGACTAATTCGTGGCATTCTTCTGATTAAAATGACACTAAACACGGTACAAATTGGACCGTAGCTAGTATTTTTATCTGTAGATTTATCCGAATGCTTCGAATAAATCTTCGGATAACTTTTGCCAGCTCGACGAATAAACGGCGACGACGCCCGACGACACCCGATGAGCGCCGAAGGAGAATCGAGCATTATTGGTAATTTGAAATATGTTCATATCAATATATTCAAATTTCATAAAAATCTGAAACAATATGTACTACAAAAAGTGTCCGACTTCGCATGGGAAAATTTACATAAATTATAATAAAAATTTCGTTATACGTTATAATTTAGTATAATAAAAATTTCGTTCGAAAATTTAGTTTGAAAATTTAGTATGAAAATAACATATAGTATGTAGTAACTTATCCAAATCTAATGGGTTATATTTATCATATTTCGAAGCCAATTTCTTTTTCTCTTTTGTATAATGCGGTACTGTATGAAATCTCATGGGTATACAAATTTGAACGCTATTTGCGACATGAACTATATGCGTATATGGAAAACTGCACATTGCTTGCACGAGTCCCAATCATCAAACTAGCGGAGCATTTGCATGTATAGAAAAATTATATACCTATGCAGACATATACAGACACACGTTGCTGATAAGCGAATAGACGTCGAACATAACCACAATCTACGCTTGCAGTTTCCTCCAATCCCACTTCGACAGTCTTTCTACTATGGTTCCACCTGATGAGCTCCAGCTCTACTAAACTTGTCACATTTTTTACTCTATATTACACTGTCCAACACCAAAATCGTTTTGTAATACCAGTTGGGTAATTCTTTTACACTTTTTCATCCTAAAACCAGATCTAAAAGCATTACTCCATCTCGCAACGTTTTCGAAAAATTTTGGTTTTTATAAAAATGCCGGATTTTGATACAAAATGACGTGTTACGCAAAAACTAAACACGCGAGAAAGTTCAAAATTGAGTCAAGAGATAGAGGGAACTCTCTTCTACATATACATATAGTCAATTATATTTTTATGTACTTCCTAATAGTTGTAAATGGTTGTTAAAGTTTGAAAATGTGCCGACGCGGGTGCTTTGTACGCTCTATTTTTGTATTTATGTGAAAAATCCTTTATCCAGCAGGAATTTACTATAAAGGAATGCATTCCACAAGCATTTCTGGTAAAGAAACCATTCACGAAAAGTATTTGTTTCCCTTAGTATACGAGAAGATTAAGAAAATAGTCATTAATAGCGTGTGCGCAACGCGTTCAATGCGAAAAAGTTTGATTTTGTTGGACAGTGTTATCGATATCATGAATTCTGACGCTAGACAGCCATGCCGAAACGCGGATCAAGACAAATTATAGCTCAATCTGTAGCTGGAAATATTTTCTAATGCGGGTTGGTCTTGACATCAACCAGAAAACTCATCCAATGGCATGCAAATGCTTGAATTCCACGGCACGTGCATCGTCAATTGTTGGCCTACTTCTAACGCTTATATTTCTAAATATCTGCATTATCTCGTCAGCTCATGACCAGCCCGCATTAGATTGAACCTTCCTCTTTCGAATGAGCCCTTTACCAGCGACAAAATATTCTTTTTTAAGGACGAAAACTTGATCCCCGTAAAACTATATTTTGTCGGTAACGTAGTCACTCTACTTTTGGGAATCCGGGCCCATAAGGCCGAACAACTCGAAGAAGTTGGTATGAAAGTACCCGAAGTCCTACTGTTGGTAATGTTGTTCGCCTCTCTGCCGACAGAGTTTCGAAGAAGAAGAAAGTTTCACGATCGCGATCGAGTCATGCGATGTGTTGCCCAGTTTTGAAACTTTAGAATCGAAACTCATAGAAGACGAAGCTAGATGAGAACCTACCGGGAAGAAGAATGAAGAAGGAAGCAATGCACTAGCGACAAAACCCAAGTTCAACAAATTCTCGAAAAATCAAGAACGGCTACAAAAATTCAAAGGAAACTGTCATATATTTAACAAATACGGACACACTGCAAAGAATTGTCGCTACAGACAAGAAGACGTGAATGAAAGAAGTGAAGCAATGAGAGCAGCAGCGTTTAGCATTTATCACATGCAAGAAAACACGTAGATTTTAGACAGTGGTTCAGTTTGAACCAAAAAGAAAAGAATATGTTTTGGTAGGCTACTCGACAGAAGCAAAAGCTTATAGCCTATGGGAGCGTGGCGCCCGCACAGTGCCAGAAGAGAATCCAATAGAGCAGCTATCCGAAGTTCAGCTACAACCAGAAATGGTTGAAGCAGAAGAAGAAGAAAAAGCAGGACCAGAAGATGCAGTTTAAGCAGTAAGATAGTTTGAGCAGTCGAAAACAGAAATCAGTAGCCCTCTCAACTATGGAGGCTGAGTACATGGCTCTGTCGAAGGTCACGAAAGAAGTAATATACATGCGAAACCTGTTAAGGCACATGGGAATTTCCAAAATTGTTGATGAGCCTACCATGGTCAACTGCGATAATCAAAGTTGTATTCAGTTTTCTAAGAATAGTGTGTATCACGCTCGTAGCAAGCATATCGACATACGTTTCCATTTTATCAAAGAAGAACAAGAGCGTGGAGAAATACAGGTAAAATACTTACGTTCAATCGAAATGACCGCCGATATATTAACAAAGAGCTTGTCCAAAGAAAAACATGTTGCGTGAGTTCAACTACAACCATTAGCTTTAATGGACAAGCATTAATGGACATGCGATTGAGGAGGAGTGTCAAAACGTGCCATCGAGTCGCACGTCTATGTGCAACCGCATGTGCATGTTACCACGCAGGCAATCGACGAATCGAGGAGTCTGTAGTGTGGCGGGTCATAAAGAACAACGTGCATTTTGTATTATTTAGATATAAGTTAGGTTAACTCATCAAGCACACATATTGTTGAGACGCAACGCAATGCGGGACCCACGAAAGGGTCTCCCGAATCTGACACCTAGTCCCAACCACTTCGACCACCCGACTATAGGCAATAAATTAGCCTAAAAGTCGAAGGCTCTTGAGCCCCAAAGCGACGGGACTCATCCCAGATTTTCTGCGACTTTCCGGCGCCACATGAAAAAACACAACGCGATGCAAGACCCACGCAAGTGTCTCTCGAATTTGACTCCGAGTCCCGATCACTTCAATCACCAGTGCTAGAAGCAATAAATTAAGCTAAGAGTCGAAGACTCTTGAGACCAAAACGTCGGGACTCGTCCCATTTTCTCCACGAGTTTCCGGGCACATGAAAAGTTAAGACAGCGTCTGGACAATTTCAAACTACTCACCCCCATGTTTCTCCCTCTACCATTTTTACCACTTCCACCACCAATTTCACATCTCTTAAATACCCATTTCTGCGTGCGAGTCTTGAGTCTTCAGAAAATCTTCACTCAGTCTTCAGAAATTTCTCCCAGTCTTCAGTTAGTCCTCAGTCAGGCTTCAACTTGTATCTAACTATTCATATCTTTGTACAGTCGTCGTAATTAAAACACAAGTTATTGTTATCGACAAGTTGTACCATTCCTTTACCATTCAAAACACCTCACAATTAAAAGGAACTACCTAGCAAGGTTTTAAGTAACCGAGCAGGAGTGATAGATGTGAGAAAAGTCGAACGATCTTTTCCGTCTACGCACGTACATACACATATACACAATATATTTTTCCACATCTCCGTAACAAGGATCTCAATTAACACTATGCCGTCCGGCTACACCACAGTGGTGTCGTGCGCAAAATAGCAGCCAACGGCCGGCGACACCACATTAGTGTCGCGCACAAAATAGTATAAATAGTATCGTATAAAAATATTAAAAGCGACAACGTTGAGAAACACGTTGTAACATACATCTTCGAAATTTCATGAAAGTAAGGGAACAGGGTTGAGAACTCATGAGAACTAGAGATGAGTTTATTAAAACTTTACAATTTATAATTTCCCGATAATGTCAAGAACGGCCGGCGACAAGCCAAGTAATCCGAATTAGAGCTGCCGGCGCCAAGCGAATAAATTTTTACGAAACGTGCGGACGGCAAAGTGTTAATATTTAACATTAGTTAGGTACGCGGATGAACCTGGTGCGAAAATAGGGAATCGTATCATAGACGTCGAGGACGAACCTGACGTGAAGCCAGGGTGCGAAACCGAGGAGTTGTTAGGAAAGTGGAACTTCGCGAACGAACCCAATGCAAAATTGGAGAGTCACTGGGAGAGACGCGCAACGAAACCGGCGAACGTAGAATGAACTCAAGGAATCGCTAGGATACTTAGTAGGCCTCGTCACTAGTATGATCAGGTTACCGAAATAGAACTATTACTGAACTATCTGGGTATATTGATACGAAAGAGAACTTTATCTCGATCTCACTGGAACTGACCCTTACGAACGCGACTCGACGTTGCTGTACAATTACTTACTGAAGAGCGTGAACGAGTTTATGTACCCTAAAAACGAGAGGGGTTGTCTGTTTGTCTCTACCAATGAGTTGAAGGTTTACAGCTGGATCTCTGTTTATAGGGTTCAACAAAGGGTTAGCCAAGATGTTTCTTGTCAGAGACAATCTTGACAGATTCCAGAAGGGAATGTTGTCAAAATTTCCATTTTTGGAAATCATACGATATTGTTACTGAATCATGCTTCGTGCCGACTGTGTCTAGCCGGAGTATAGTCATCCCTTCTATAAACAAAGAGATCGGTTGAGACATTTTTCGTTCTCAGGAAAGAGATTAGAAAAATTCTAATCGAAATGAACGCAGAAAAACTTCTACATACGTAACATGTATATAATAATTTGTTAAGTTTTGTTACTCTAAGGGGGCCTTTTACCAATTGCTAATTGATACTAGTATTTTTCATGACAAGGTTGTCAGCATAAAACAAACCTTTGGACCCGGAAAAGACTTTCATTCATCCGAAAAACTCGATCTCGTTGTTGCAAGGTTTCGTGACACTTACTGCATTATTCACCTTTGCAAGCACATATTTAAATTGTTCTTTATGTCATATCGGAAAAATAATATTTATTTATTCTGTCTTGTGGATTTAACTCTTATCCTTTATTCTAAAAATCTAAATGAAAGAGTATGGCGATGGAATTCTTGTACCATGTAATGCCTGATGCTTTTGCCAGCGTGGCTTTGTCCGCGGTTGCCAATCAAATGTGCTTTATTTGTCCGTGGAAATAACGAATAACGGAATATCGATTTATGACACGTCTGAGTTGTAGCGGATTTTGCAATTGGATTACAAAGAATATCACACGGAATATTTTTAACTGCAGCAGCCGTACTGCTGTTACGTGTTCTATATGATTAAAAAGTTTTATTAGAAACTTAGAAAATATAGTTTGTCAACCAATTATTTTAATCGGAGAAATGTTCTATATTTGACATAAATATTGCATTTGAAAAATGTCACGTGAAAATCACTAACACGACTTAAAAATAAATATTCAATGTATAATTGTATTCAATTTTTCTTTACATACACATCTAAAGTTTAATGTAATAAAATGTACTGCTCATTACCTTGTACACAAATGTAGAATTAGATTATTTATTTATTTAAGAATAAGTGTCCTTCTCTTTTGATTGACCTTAAGTTTCATTTCTGTTTTAGCATAGCTTTTTACAACGACGAACAACAATGTTTCGAACAATTATCTTTCTCCATTGAGGAAGGTAAAATTTGTAAAGTAAAAGAAATATCTTAAATAAAGTTTAGCTCGGCAAACATAGCATTCACTAAATGGTATCTACTTCGTACACCTATACAATAAATGTACAAAGTACTATCATTGTCCAAAATGTATTGCAGAAAAATAGTTGCGCATGAATTTGTCGTTATAACAGCTAAACAAACAAGGATAGAAAAATGGCATGCTATTACTATCAATGTTCGTAATGTTGTTTCATTTGTCTCTCTTTGTGCCTTGTTGGAGTGTAAGGGGCTTATCAAACTTTCATGATTACAGTCCTATAAACCAGGAACCACCAACCGCGTTCCAACTTCGTGAACATTTGAAAATTTCGGACTTTTTCGTCGCGTAGAGAGTGTTGAATGCGTTTCACCTCAATGCTTTGCTTTGGCTTTCGCATATACATACATGTCTATACGCGCTCGCATATACCGTTGAATAGCGGTCGCCTGGTTTACTATATTTCCTCCCAGCTTGCCAGTTTCATTGTTGCTTTTGCTACAGTGAAAATGTATAGTAGATGCTCAATAATCGTTCGCAGAGTATCATAAAATTTCCTTCCAGGAGCGTATTCGACGCTACCCTGGAAATAACAAAGTGGTCAGTAAATCCGACTTTTCATAAGCAAGCACCGGCTTGTTGCGCAGTGTTAACTTCTTATTTGCATTTTTACGCCATGCTTCTTTCGCGGCCTCATTTTTTCACATCGTTTCCACCGATCTCTCGGAGGAATAGATGTTTTCGCCTTCCATTTAGGTTTCCGCGAAATAGCACGTTTAAGGTGATATTCACGTTTTCGAAGCCGATTTTACATTAATTTTTAAGAATTTTTTCTAGAAGATCTATTGAACTATTTGTTTCAGGTTTTTGCACTCACATTTGGATTTGGACTCGTATTTGGAGTTCATACGTTATTTTTTCAAATCAAAATAATCAAAGGCGCACGAGTTATACATTTTTTTATAATGTATATTTGTGAAACACGTGTGTTAATGATTCAGATGATTCCAGTCCTTCTGCTGATTAAAAACAAAAAAATTAGAGAGTATATTAACCAGTAGACTGCGGATTTTGTGAAGTTATAGCAAAAGCGGATGAATGAAGTACAAAACAGAAAAAATTTTAGTCTAGTTCATGTATGGTGCTCCTCAGTGGACGACAGCCTTTGGATTTAAATAAAATCGATTTTTCGGAACTGAAAAATCCAAATTCCCCTTAAGATTGTTATTTCAGTTGATCTTTCTTGCATTTGTAGCAAATATTACTTCGAAGAATGGAGTTTTTATTACACAGCACTTTAAACATACGCTCCTGAAATTTAATAGTCATCAACTGCATCAAAGGCCGGCGCGATAAGGATAACAGAGTTCATAACAATAAACCGCGAATATATTGCGATATTTAGATTACTGGATAGCGTGATAATCTTGCTATGAGATCGATATTTACCTCTGCAGACTACAATAGTCTTCTTGAGATATGTAAAGTAATATATAAAATTATACATGTGTAAATTACAATCAAACCTTAAGCACGTTTTTCCCGGAACCATATTTTTTAAAACGGTTGCTACGATGTTTCAGAAACTATTGCACCAATGGAACTCCAATTTTTAATTTTTACAGCTTTCTAAAGACGATGCGTCTTATTTTTCAATTTTTAATATTGGTTTTCTTCTGATACCGATCGTTGCTACAGTCATATGAAATACTTTTAGATTTTTTTGTTTTAGATAGAGAAAATGGATCAAATTGTGGAAACTATTGACATATTTCTTTTTCACATTCGAATTTGACGTTTTCCACTGCAGCGAAATTGAATTATTTTTCAACAAAAAAATATGTAATCGTCCTCCAAAGGCAAGTAACAAACTACCTAGGAATAAAAATTAGAGTAGTATTTTTCACTGAATACAAAATTTATACAAAATTTGCAAAGACGATATTACAATATTCATACGATACGTATCTCAAAAAATGGTCGATATGATAAATATTTAAGGAAAAAATGTTTACTTTTCGCGTCTTGGGGAAATAGTGTATTTAACAATATCTATCTAGTTGTACTTCCCACATTATCGACATTTAAGACAACATGTCATTCGTTTCTCAACTGGACAGCTTTTTCCGACATGACCTGCATACTTCTTAATAAATTCTACATTTTAAAATAAAAATATGTATAAATATACCTTTAGAATTTCAGCTTATCATGTTTTGTTGTTTTTTCTGAAATTCCCAATACTCTTATAATAAGATCCAGAAAATTGAAAACTGCAAGGAACTATAAGTTGAACATAGATTCAGTGTCCCTTTTTATGCAGCGAAATCGTGTAATCAGACAGTAAATTTCGATTTATTGAATCATTTAATATGTTGTTACCCCACATTGATGTTAATTGCTAAATATTAATACCTACATTGTTTTCCATGATCGTTTCTCACCTGCCGTATCGTATTGTTCTGGAACGACCAGAATAATAAAGCTGATTTTACATAATGAAATAAACATTGAAGAGGTGTGTGGTGAATACTTGAAAAAGGTTTTAACCCCCTTGCATTTTGCAGATCCTAACCTCGGTACATACATACATAGAATATATTAACGTGAAAAATCATTTTCAAATCTGTACAAATAATTCCATCTCCATTTCATTTCTGATAGATGCGGTACTCGAAGTGTTAATAGAATCCGTTTTCTATTTTGCACCAGGTTATTCAGGCATCAAGTTGTGAGCAACTGAAGCTTAAAATGAAATCACCGATCAAATTGTATCATATCTCAATCATGTTGTGTTGCTTTCCACACAACGTTTGTTTATATGGAATATAGTATATATCAAATAGAAATGCGACGAAACCATTCATTGAAATACAAACAGTCGTATGAATTGCAAAATTTTCAACCAACATGTTCAATCGGAAAGAGAAAAAAAGTTTTACATGAAAAATGTTTATACGGGGTGTCAATTTTAACTCAAGCACTTAAATTATTTCCGCTACTATTAAAACTAAGAAAAAACGACTAAATAGAATATATAGTTTAAAGATGTGCATTTTATGGTGATAAATAAAATCCTGTGTAGGTCATTTGAACGTTTTTTCAAGGTCATCGCATTTTTCT
>CM052146.1:2621360-2633853 GCA_028454255.1 Halictus ligatus | reverse complement strand
TTAGAACGGTGATGGGCACGTATGCCTGCTGCAGGCAAAACGCTTCCCCCACCAACGTCTCTATTGTGCAGCGCGCACCATCGCTGCGCAGCGGTACCTCGTGCCTTCATCTCTCCCCTTGTACATCCCGTCGTAGCCAACCCGTGCACGGCTTATGCTGTCTATCCACATCCACGAAGCGTCGTGTCACAATACGCGTCTTCTATGCAAAGCTGGCTCGAAAGCGTATTATGACACGACGTTTCGTGGATGTGGATAGACAGTACAAGCCGCGCACATGGTCGGCTACAGAGGGACGTGTAAAAAGGGATACGAAGGCACGAGGCACTGAGCGAAGATGCGTGCTGCACAAAAGAGACGTTGATGGGGGAAGCAGACAGGTCAGGGGCCCCTACCGTGCTCAACACAGATTTAGAAAATCCTCCGTACTTTTCTATTTGTTTGCGGACAGCAGAGGGATTGTGGAGTGCAAAGGGATTAATGCAAGCAATTCTTTATGAATAGAAAAATCGTTATCTATTATCCTGACAAATAGTGACAATTGACTTACGTCCGTTATATCTGTACTCTCGTCAAAGCATAATGAAAAGTAACAAAATTTATCTAACAACATTTAAAATTTATTTTCTATATAAGTCTGTCATTAACTCTATTAACTCTATAACGCCATTAACTCTATTAGCAATGGTGTGCCGCGACAGCGAAACTGTTTGAAAACTTTCAACTGCATCGCCTTTCGAATACTTGTACTGATTCCATTATGGAAGCACTAATATTGTACCATATCTCACTGCCATATGTTAGAATGGACCTAATTAGCAGTTGGTTTTTCAAGTGTGCAATTTCTTCTTTTAATATTTATTTTTTCTTCCACTAGGATTTCCCTTGAGGAGTGATCCATTGGTTCGGAACTATTTGCGGTGGTAATTGCTGTCTTATGATACGGCTTGGGAGTCATTGCACAATGAATTTTCGGAGTTTTCAGGTTTTCTAATGAAGTCTGCTTGCTTGCGTTTTGTAATTTTATTCTGAATCTTCATAAGAGAAGAACATTTTTAGGTTTTGGTTTCCTTCCTGAGACGAAATCTTGGCTTTGACGCAGGTAGCCTTCGCACTCCTCTTCCAAATTTTGATCCGTTTTGAGTTCTTGACAGCACAATGAGCAGATATTATTTTGTTTTGGTTTTGGAATATTTTTCGTTTCGCAGCGTATAGCTCGATGTTGCCACGCGGCTATGCTGGTTTACGGCAACGTGATACAGCCGTTGGCTTTTACTATATTGTAACTTATTAGTAAAGTAGGGTTTTCTTACATTTACTTTACGATCAAAACTTGAATAAAATGGCGATTATATTTTCGGCGTAATGAAGTTGCTACATATAATTATACTATTGAATCGACTATTTCGTCATTTTTATCTACATCAAGACCTAATACTTCGAAAAAAATTAAGTCGATTGATCTAATTTTAAGGAACTTAATTTTTTTCGTAATGTTGTACTTTTTCACCGCCTAGGAAAACGGGAAATCGTACAACTCCGGTATTTTATAGGCACGGAGGCCGGGCCGCGCACGATCATACGGGCGCGGTCCACCCGGTATAAACTTGTTCTTCGAAGGTTCGACACGAAAATGAGGGGCTTCTGTTCGAGCGCTAGGCACTGGTAATTTGTCACACGAAACGCGATGATTTCTCGCCTTGGGGAGAAACCGAGGGCTGATGTCGCTCCTTCGAGAATCGTGAGACAGTAACGGAGTCGCGAATGGATCCAAGGTTCGTGTTGGGTTGCGGATTTCAGAAGCGATACGCGGACGATTGTCCCACCCAAGGTTGTAAATCTTGGGCCCGATTGAATCGTGGACGCGTCGCTCCCGATACCGCCGATATTTACTGTCCCCCAAATTAATATTGAACAGCCGTTTCAATATTCGAATGATTAGATTGATTAGGAAGCTCGTTTCATCCCAGACCTGCTAGAGGATTCGTCGGTTCACGTCTCGTGTGATTCGTTGTGTATGTACGATTGCGAGAGCGTTTCGCGTCGGATCTTGACTGACTGAGATCCGTTTGCGACTAGAGACTAAGAACTGAATGTATCACGGTCTGAGTAAAACTCGAGAGATTTTCAGATCTTCCGTCTCATGAAGCTCCTCCATGTATTCAGAGGGCGGTCCTCATGGAAGAGGAAGTGCACTGATTGGTTCTGCTGAATTCTGCATTACCCAATCAGCGCATCCTTGAATAATTGTCACCGTGTTTAGGTGAGCTTAGTGGGCCTTGGCCCTGGAGAGTGTAAGCTGATGCCGGTCTCTCAACAAGCCGGACTCTCGACACTTCAGAACAGTGCCGTTTGGTTTGGGTGATCCTTCGTAAGGACTTAATTTATGACGTCTCGTAACCATAGGAAGTGAAAACAAACGAAAGGCAGGCTGTGACTTGAATGGTCGCCACATGTTGCGCCGTACGTAATCGTTGAAAGTGATCACTTAGTCACGAACGTATCATAAATAATTGTCCGAAGGCAAGCACCGCTTGAATCGTTCCTTGCGACGGAACAAACCGTATCGATTACATATAATGCGCGCGCATCGATCCTCACGCGATACGGATCGAAGGAGGTCGATGTACGACGAACACTCTACGTCTGGGAGCGGCCTAGCGAACACGCGAATTTCGGAAGGTCCGGCGAGAATCGGTACGCGGCGATCGAGTAAAATCGACTCGGGAACGATATAGTCAAACCGACTACGTTGCCCTCGCCTCGTGCACGCCTTCAACAGAGGAGCTGCTCGTACAAATCACACGCTAGCACAGCCGTCCTTTTTACAGGCCGTGAGATACGGCCGCAACCTCATAAGAATCGAAAGCGAGACGGGGGCAATTAGTATCAACCCCGAGTCGGCTACGTCCGAATACGGAGAACAGTCGAATCCCGGAATTGACGATATTAACGATTGGGTCAGTGTAGTCAAGGATGGTCCACCGAAGCCGAACCACACCAGAACCCGCTGCGTAGTGACGACGGGTGCGATTCTCAGTGTTTGTTGGCCGACTGAGGCTTGGTACGTGTCGCCATACGTGCACACCTCCTGAGTAATCAGCAGGGTGCTCGTGCATTACGGCGGCTCACGTTTGTTCGGAAAGGTCGCGACGATTCGGCGCCGGTACCGGAAATATCGCGGCGTGAAGAACGCGAACTCCGTAAAAGAGTATCAGGACCCAGACGTGGAGTAAGAGCAGGATTAGTGCGAGTACCTACGCGGTGGCAAAGTAGATCGGGGACGCGCGATAATCAATGTAAACACAGCATAAAGCATGCATTTCAAATAAAAAAAAAGAGCATGTATTGCTAAGCATGTGTATTGTTGAAACGCCGTAACTCGCGGACCCTATAGCGCGTACGTAACAATACACAACGAATAGTGTAAACAGTCCCGAGATAATATATTTGTCATTCTACCTCCGACATCGTCTCCGATTAATTCAATGATTAGTTAGAACCTCTCCGTCTTCCAGTACCTGGAGGCTCGAACCTCCTCATACAAGGGTCGTAACCGTCCTTTTATTGCTAACGGCATACGATCAGGCATACGGGTCTTCACACGTAAACTAACGCACGCACGTCTCCTGAAAAATTGGCAGAATGCGTGTGATCGGCGACCATCTACGATCTCGCGCGAAGAACGCCACCAGTCGAGAACGGGTTCCGTGCGGCCTAATTCACTCCACCAACACCGAAGAGCATCCGAACCCACTGTATGGTGACGACGGTTGCGATCCTCAGGGTTGGCCGTGTGAACGAAGCTTCGTACGTGTTCTCATTTGTGCACATCTCCCAACCCTTCGGCTGTGTTCATGTATGTTACGACGACCTCCGTCGTCCGGTGGAGTCGCGACGATAGGATTAAGTGCGGTCAAAATCGCCCCATCAAAACCGGAGAGCGTCCAAGCCCACTGCGAAGTGACCGCGGGTGTTCTCCTCAGGATTGGCTGAGCGATCGTAGCCTTGCACGTGTCGACACACATGCGCGCCTCTTGAGAGATCGGCAGCGTGTATGTATGTTGCAACGGTCCTCAGTAACGTGGGGATAGTCGTTTGGACGGGTTAGTACGATCGCGAAACAGAAATACATGCAAGCACCCAAAAGCATAAAATAAACGGTTACAAGTGTCCTAATGAATGATGTATGTGTCTCTATTGTACCATGCAGTACCAGCGGTGGAGGCTTTTTACTTTTTTAAGGTTTTGGTTCTTTAATTTCACTAGTTTCCATTTCCTCACTTTTACTATCTTTATCCGATAGTATTTCATACCAATTTTTGCATAAGATTTCGGTATGTTTTCTTTTTAGGCTTTTCGTTTTTGTCTCCTCTTCCGACAGCCTTCTTTTTTTATCGTTTATTATAACCGCACTAAATGCCGTTGCATTTTTCTCCTTTGCTTCCTCTTCTAAAGAGGTTATCTGGTTCTGTTTTAGGTTATGTTTCGTTATTTTGTATTTCTTACTTTTTTTCGGTAAAAAAAATTAATCTTTCTTCAGGCATAATATGAAAAAACCAAGAGCATGTTAACAAATTCAAATGTGGAAGAAACGATTTCTGATTCAAAGTAATAAGAATAATCAGCAGAGACGATGATCGAACGTGGCAAAAACAAAATTCAGGCCAACAATATTGGTTACTTGTAACAGTCGTAACCAAAACGAAACTTCTAAAATCGATAATAGTTACCGTTATCGGAGACTAAAAAATAATTCTCATATTTACGATAATGGTTATTCGTAACCAAAAACTAATTTTGTTACTGATAATACAATACTGGTGATAAAACAATACTGATAATACTGATGATCAATGCAATTTTAGTAATTTATAATGGCTATTTATAATTGATAATGGGTTAACTTTTACAATTTTGATTAAGATAATTAAGAAAAGAAGTGGATATCTATAGAGGGCGTGGCCGGTGGTATAACCGGAAAAAAGAAATAACATTTTTTTCTTTGACGCCTAGTTTTCGAGGGAATTGAGTTTGAAAATCGATGGGTCTCGTGTGCTTTAGGACAGAACTGGGCAATTTCTTCCTCACCGTCGCTGCACGACCCCCACCGGGATTTGCCGGTTCTCCCACTCTTCACTTCAACCTTGACTTTATGTCCAGAGGCGAAGAGCTGGTTGTGATTTTCATTGTATTTTTTTCTCCTGTTCTGAATTTTGTATGTGATTGGCGCGGATGCATAAGACTTTATTTTTTATTTGTTTGACATTCTGAATTAAAAGAGGAGCGTGTGCTGATTCGGTATATTGTATGCCGTATGTCTCATGGATTTCCATGACCGTCGCGTCAAAATGCGTAGCATCTAATATAATCAGTACTTCATGCCACGTCTCATTTAAATATTATGAAGTATTACGAAGTGTCTGAAGCTAGTAGATGTTTACCTCTGACAGTATTACACTCTGCAAGTTCATATATAAGATGCATATCAGCAAGTTCATATTTGGAGTAACTCATTTTCCAGACGCAACACACTATCAGAAATATAGAGTAATCTTTCTCCTCTAAATGTGGCTTGTGTACTAATTTCTCCAATCACTTCACCAATTCAGTCGAATTTATGCGAAAGATTGTTATAACCCAGAATTAACTGTATCTCGACAACAAGATCTTGTCAGATGTTTATATGAACTTTTGTTCTTATTAGTCATTTATTAACGTCATTACGAGCAGAAATCCGTTTTTATATAATTCCTGCTTATCGTCATTGATGTACATCATTTTTATTTCGCATACAAATCCACAGTCTGGTTTTATACGTGTTCACTTTCATTAGTCCCTCGTGTTAATTTGACACATTTTGCACCTAAAGGGTGTTAACTTTGCCATGCGTAAAACGACTGATCTAAAACCTTGTAACTTTTATTTTGACTTTTTTTAACATCTTTTTTAACAGAACATGTGCCAAAAATGTGACAACATTTGTTACAAAAAGAACCCAGATGTGTCGATCTGACACACATAATTTTCATGTTTTTTCATGTCTTTCGACGGCTAGCTCATTGTTTTGTAATTGTTACATGACAATTATGCATTCATTGCAAAAATCACTTCAGAATGTAGATAGAAATATGTCGCTTTGAATATCAAAGTTGGCGTGAACTGGAAGACGAGAAGAAGAGGCGTTTGGTATTCTCTTTGTTTTTCACTTCGTCGTAAGATAAAGCTAATAAATATGTGTGAAATCGGGAACTGTGAATGGTGCAAACAACATGTCTCGTAAACATTATTATTGCATTCTCGATAAAATAACTAACAAAGTTAATTATTTATCGTTTTATTTCATTTGATATTTCAACATTGTATTAGTTTGACACACGAGGGACACATTAAGTTGCGAAAATGATGATGATGATGCAAAATGATCAGTTTGTTGTGATAGTCTTACATTGCAGAGATGGGCAAATATTTATCTCAAATTTTCAAATAACCGAAAGTTATCCTTTATTTGTACTCATTTTTCTGAAATACATATTCACCATAGTTTATCTATAAGATACTCTTTACAATTTTCATTCGTCATCTGTAGTTTATCGAATCTCGAAGTAACGACGTATGCGTATTCAACGCCTCTAGCGGCGAGAAGTTACTTGAGAGTTTTATTTGAGAGTCGAAGGCAGCGCCATTGAAATTTATTCGAAGCTCGATGTAGGAAAATAATTTATTTGATTGTTTTATGCGCGACGAGTATTTCGAAGAGATGAAAATCACATGTATCTTTATTCGTATTTTTATTTGATTTCAAATAACTGACCTCTTTATCCGACGTTGCCAAGTCATAATACGTACGCTGTAATATGTATGTACTACGGTATAGTGACTCCCATTAATATCCGAACACTTTTTATTATTTAAAAGACAGTTTAAACAAATTAATTTTTATATATATTTAAACAAATGTTTAAACACATAAATTTTTATTATTTAAACGATTGTTTAAGTAAATAGATTTGTATTATTTGAACAGATGTTTAAACCAGTACATCTTTATTACTTAAACGATTGTTTAAACAAACACATTTTTATTACTTAAACAATTTACGTTACGTTTTGCAGTGAGTAAAAGTCTTTACAATAAGTGGGAATGTCATCGGGATTCACCATCAGTACTTTGCTCGATATTATGTTATTCAAACAATTTTATAAAGAACTCTTTGGATTATGTACAAATACATGTACAGACATTTCATGCAATGCATTTTTCTGTCTACGGTTCTGAATTACTGACTCTGTAGAAAATGCTGTGGTACGGTAGCGGACTCTATCGAAATGGAACGATCAGCTAGTGAAATAAAATTCGTTGATGAACTTCGAAGGAAACGTTTCAATACTGGCACCGTCTAACTTATCGGATTTGTGGCGTGTTTAGACTTGTTTTCATCAGCAAATTATTTGCAATCGATTAATAATGTTTCCATAGCACAATTATGAATTGTAACAAACATTTTATTGCTATTAATAAGTGATGGTGACACGCTTACATTGTTGTCTTCAGGAGGCACATGATGCGACGCTCCATATTGTCATGATTCAGTACTAGTGGCAACATCGTAACGAGCAGTGTATTGGCATTTACCAACTAAATCCAATATTATTTCTTATTAACGTTACCTTAAAATTATCATTGCCTATCGATTGAAAATGTATTCCCGAAACATAAATAATAAAAATTTATTTGTTTAAACGGTCATTTAAATAATAAACATTTACCTACACAAACATCTGCTTAAATAATACAAATATATTTGCTTAAACAATTATCTAAGTAATAAAAAGTATTCGAATATTACCTATACCGTAGTATGCACTTACATATTACGACGTACGTATTACGACTTGGCAACGTCGAATTAAGATATCGGTTATCATCTTCATTCCTCGGTCCGGGGTCCGAGGAACAATCGAGGGCACAGTCCTGAATTCCAGGATATCGCGTGCATAGCGCACCCCATTAGGAAAAGTCGAGACTAAGGCTTCGAGTAGGGGTAACGAGGACCCTCTCGTTGCATTACCGTCAACCAAAGGATCACTGTCACTGTACATAGCTTCCGTTTCGGATACATTGTCGCGTGCCGCGAATGCTGGTTATCATTTCGCGGAGCTGTGGCGTTTATCGTCTCTTGACGTGACGAACCGTGCATCGTGTTGCGACCAAGCTCCTGTAGCAGATCAGCGGGCCCTGAGCGTACGTCCACTTGATAAGGATAAGTCCACGCAGTGGACTTGGTCTCTCTTGTGGACTGTCTCTCTTGGTTAATTGGTTTCGCGAGTTGGTTCAGAGATTTTCGTGGGAGAACGACGGTCACTCGAACTTGCGTATCATTCGTCGTACGCGCAAACAAAAAAATTCGTTAGTAAGCAGGATTTGAACCCCGGTCATCCGGCTAAAAACTTGTTGTACCTCAGAATAAAAGGCATTACATACGAAAGAATGAAAATCCTCAATATCTCGAAAATTATTGAGTATCTGCCCCTACAATGGTGTATGTTCGTGAACAAGACAACGAGATCTGCAAAGTTTCAACAGAACCGGTGACCCGAAGGTCGCAGCATCTTGCGAAACGTGAAGGCATCAAAATCTTGACAAATTGACGCTTCAATATTGTAATGAGCAGTTTAAAAGTGGTCACTTGTGTTTCCTAAAAGTCCAATCTACGTCTGTCCAGAGCCCAAATTGCGAATTTATACCTTATCGTCGAGTAATTTGCAATATTCGGCAGCATACATATCGTGCATATGTAAACCTGTACTATCGATCTGCATTATCGACCGTATTCTATCCCAAGGTACAATGTTTGCCGCGGGGAGACCGTGGCGCTACTAAGCGGAACCGCGAAATGGTGCCTTTTTTTCTAGACATTTTACGCCTTAAATAAGTAAGTAATCAATTAAAAATGCATACCACCGTATTTGTACATGTCTTTACTATGTCTGTGCAGAGCCTTTTTTTCGATACGAACACTAAATCTCTCGAAATTAAGAGAATCTCTCTGCGGCAGCCATCTTGTGACGTCATCCTTGCTTCAGAAAACGAGATTTCTGCCGAATATTACAAATTACTCCACGATCAGGTAGAAATTCGCAATTTGGGCTCTGCACAGACATAGATTGGACTTTTAAGAAACACAAGTGACCACTTTTAAACTGCTCATTGCAATATTGAAGCGTCAATTTGTCAAGATTTTGACCCTTGCAAGTTCATATACGTATATGGATTTCATGCATGTGTGTGGTTACACAGAGTCGACCAGCCGGCCCCCTTAACGTTCGTCTCATCTTGGGAACCATCGCGACAGTGTTTTGTAATCACGCCATCAATCTGCGTTCCGCGAACTCTGGTCTCGACGAGAGTTTCGTCTCGCGCCGAATTACCGCACGATCGCGGAGATTTTACCGAACGACAACTACGCGCTGCGAAACCCTTCCCTATTCGCTAATCTGGTATAAAGAGCGCGGTATACTTCCGCCCTCCGCTTCGCCCGAGGGCGAGAAGTCTTTGCGTTTCGCGTGGCATCCTTCCGGTGCCTGGCGCCCGAGCAGAAGGCTTTTTTTTCGTTACGAACCTTTGGGGACACGTTTGTACCGGGGGGACCGCGTGCGTTTTCCTACAGTTTAAACAGCAGTTTAAATAATGAACATTTACCTATGTAAACATCTGTTTAAATAATAATAATAATAATTTAAGCAATCGTTTAAATAATAAAAATTCATTTGTTTCAACAATCGTTTAAACAATAAAAACTTGGCAACGTCGGATGAAGAGGTTAGTTATTTCAAATAAAATAAAAATACGAATAATGATACATGTGATTTTCATATTTTCGAAATACTCGTCACGAGTAAGAGCGTCAAATAAATCATCTGGCTAAATCGAGCTTGAGATAATGGATAATGATAACTGATAAATCTCGCGCGACATCTGGATTTAAATAAGTCACATGATTTTGTATCTATTTGTTCCAAAAAAAATCGGACAGATACTTTGCGACCAAATAACTACAGATAAATCCGTAAGATGCATCGTGGCGCTGTATCCGACTCTCAAATAAATCTCGAAGATAACCAGTAAATCATCGGAGAGGCAAGCCAAATAAACTCTCCAAACCAGGCGCTTGAGAGATAAAGATACAGATAAATTCTCGCGCTTCATCCGGCTTCGAATAAAAGACAAAAGACACAGTGTATCTTATCTAAAACTTATTTGATTAATTTTTTATTTAAATACTGCCCATCTCTGTCTTACATTCAGAAAATGCAAATGTCACAAGAAATTTTGAAAAATGATATGTGTTTATTCGTACTTTCTATTTAACAAATATTAATATTTTATAAACGAAGACAATTTTTTTAAATTTCATTTACAGATTCGTTAAGTGTTCCATGTTAAATACCACTTTTCGAACTGTTTGTTTTGACTTCTTTTAGCTTTGTTACTGTAGTTATACAACACTTGAATATTTTATACATAGTTATACGACTCCAAGAAATTCTACTTTTAGCAAGCTATTAAAATGTAATGTTTCGTCGTATCAACGTTTACCTTACTAGTTCAGTTATAAGTCACTGCGAATGTTTATTCTGCAACCTAAAAGAAATCTTATTATTATTAAAGTCAATAAATTTAGGCTTCATTCTGATTTCTGCGAATTAACGCACAAAGTTCTGTATTTGCATAAACTTTGCAAACTGCTTAATATACACAGACAGATAAGATTAGATTTAAGAATATAACACTTATTATTCGTTCAATAATGATGTAGTATATGGTAATTTCATGAAAACCATGAAAATCATGAAAAAAACATTACCTACTTCAATGATGGAATTAATGTAGTCTTCTCTCCATTTGTACTTGATACAGAATAGTTCTGGATGTTATAACGAATAAAATGTAAGAAAAAATATTGTAGTGTGCATGAAAAGTGTTTTATTGTAGTAATCAACTGTTTAATGTTTGTTAAAAAGATAATATAAAATTCTTAGTCGAAAATATGATTTACTTTAATTCTGCAATCAATTCTAATTAAATAACATGAACATCTTTGTTTCGTATTGAAAATAGGCGTTCGCGTTCACGAACGTGTAAACGTGATTTATGAATACTAAATTAGAGCGGCTGCTATAAGATTGCCCTGTAAGGTGCTCGAGAAATTGTACTTAATATAAATTCGTTTGACGACTATAAAGAAAAACCTTAGTTTGGATTTCGTATCAAACACATCGATTCGTATCAAACAGTCCTGAAGTTTATAGCTGGATAATAAAACGGCTATAAAATTTACAGCTAAACAAGGAACATTAAAATATATGATATTTAAGTTCTGCTTGCTTTATCTCTGTGTAATTTGTGACGTGGCGGGATATTGCTTGATTAACTAAAACGCCAATCAAAAATAAAATATCAAAATAATCGGTTAAAAATGAATTGTCAATTTATATGCGACATACACATGTAAAGTGACGAGAAAAAGTGTAACCACGCTTTGCTAGTTTTACATAAAGCGTGTTAATACAACTTATTTTTCAATCGAATGATAAAGATTAAGTACTAATGTTTACAAAGTGCACAGGATAAACAAAACACAGCAGTTTATTTTCGTTAATATTAACAATATACGGAATTTTTATCGACAATAGAGATTGAAAACAATTTTTGTTCCATTTTCCTTCACTTTTTTGTACTGCTTCTAGCCTACTTCTAGCCTTCTGGTATACTATATATACTATATATTGTTCTATCCTTTTCCACAATTCATGAACACCTGAAGGTAGATTGTCATATTTTGCTAGCCTTCTTTTCACAATTGACCACAAATTTTCGATTGGATTTATATCTGGACTTTGTGCTGGCCACTTCATCACAGAAAAAAATTGATTTCCTAGACAGATTGTTACTGTCTTTGCAGTTGAAATACTACTTAATCCTCAGCAAATTCAATAGAATTAATAACAGAAGGTAAATTATTTTGCAAAATATTCAAATAATGCTCTTTGCACATAATACCTTCTATCCGAACTAAGGGACCAACATCCTTATGAGTAAAATAACCCCAACACATAATTGAACCACCTCCGAATTTCATAGATTATTTTATGCTACTTGCTTGATTACTATTGTCGAATGAAATCCAGTACCAAGACCTTCCATCAGATTCAAATCAAATCATTTCAATCAATTTTTGTTTCGTCAGACCATATAACTCTTTTCTAATCTTCTGTTGTCCACTCTTTGTATGTATGAGCCAATTTTTTTCGTAGTTTAATATTTTTGTCTGAAAGAGCTGATTTGCGTTTTTTTTCTTTCGCTTTTAACCCGATTTTCTTGAAGGAGCGGCGAATGGTCTATTCACTTGCATTTACTCCAATGTCTTGAGCAACGATTTTTGGAGTTTTATGACTTTCAGACCGAAGGCGATGTGCAATTTCACGTGCA